>JARJDR010012048.1:0-55453 GCA_030264135.1 Myllaena sp. GC000078 | reverse complement strand
ACTTTACTACTGAACATCAAAATTTGCACTGTTTCTTATGGCTACTCGAGATGCGAAATTTTACACGTAAATAGCCATTTGAAAGTCGTTAAAAACCGTTTTTTTATACTACTTATATTAATTAATAAGTAGTATTTTCATGTAGTAGTAGATGTATAATTTTTACCTATAGAAAAATATAAAGTTGCAATCCTGGTTGGTTGGTGATACTTATTACATCTTGACTAAAACAAACATAGATTTGCATGCGCATTAGCTGCAAGCGTACGACTGACCGTGGTTCAGTGTTTAGACACATGCGCAATTGTGGAGCTGGAGAGCGTGCATGCCCGTCATCTGGCAACTGTGTTTTGTTAATTGTAAATGATTAAGCGAGTCGCGGCATGTGTGCTGGCGCGCGCGCGCGGGCTCGCGACGCCGCTGATTCTCTAATGCTTGCTCTCGAGTGGCTCGCCTGATGCTGCCTGCCTGGGCCACTCGAATGCAAAGCCGCGTTTCCTACACGTTGCGATGCGATGCGATGCGGCACAATACGGCTGCGGCGCGTGTGCGCACTTATGAACTCGTTAATGGAGGGGCTATTATAATAAATTAATATATTAGCTATGTGCTGCTGCCTGCGATCGAGATGGAAGTTTGACATGCTCTATCCATATTGATTGCTGTTTGTAACTTTCTGTTTTAAAAATATATAATTTAAAGTCTTGCGATTAGGAATCATTTAGCAGTTTATATCATACTCGTAATTGTTTTCAAACAATTTTTTGCCTTTGGCGAAATGCATCGCGTTTTTTTTTTTTGGCGAGCCAGTCGACAGAGATTCCTCTGATATGTGTGCTCATCTCCTCCACACCCACCCTGCTTGCGTCCGAAAAAATCACGTTTCCGACGCGCAGAAAAAAAACTATACATTTTAGCAAATAAATTTAAACGATTCCCGTTTGTTTTAAATTAAAAGTCCGATTTACTTTGCAAATATTAAAAGCTCGGCAGCGCGAAATAAATAACGACGCGACACATGCATAGGTGTGCGCACACATGGATGGATGCACGTGCAAACAGCGGACCTAACCTATTGCACCCCTGCGCTTCGGTCGGTGCGGGGGTGGTTGTGGGACGAAGGTGAGTGCATATTTACGCAAGCCACAGCAGAGAGAGGAGTGTGCATGCGCATGAAACATACGCAAGTTGCGCGGGAAAAAAATCGCGCAAAAAATAATCGCAAATGAAAAACGGCATGCGCGCAGGCGGGAGAGTGCATCAGAGTGCGGCGCGCGCGCAACGCAAAGGATGTGCGCGGGAGCGCTGTGCTGATTGTCCGCGGTGTCTATTCTATTGTGCGCCGAAAAAAAATTATATAAATGGCTTCGAGTGCATATATGTATACGCCGAAGCCCGGCGCCGGCACCGTTTGTGTAAATGCAATTGCTAATGTGTGCAATCCACAATTAAACAAGGAACTCTTCTCTTTGTCAATATACGCACTCGCCACACCCGTTGTGTGCGTTTTTTCCTTATGCAGTTCTGTGCGTGGGTGGGTGCAGTTGCAGAGAGAGGAGCTTAGCTATTTTCTCTCTTTTATGAATTCCATTTGAAATGGTGCATAAGCTTATTTAATTAAAAATAACATTTCGTGCATATACGCACACACCCACAAACGGACACGGATGCGAGAAGGGTTCGAAGTGAATTCACTATGCACTAATTAAATCAGAATTTCAGCTCGTATGGGATTTTAGAGCCGCTTTGATTTTTCATCCTTGCATGTAGCAAAAAAAAAACAACGTGCAAGCTATTATTTTAATAGATATTAATTACTAATGGGATTATTTGTTTTAATTTAATATTATTTTTTTTCTGGAACTTAATTATTGTGTTTCTGATGTCACTAACTAACTATCTCGGACTTATTTCCAAGTTTTGTGGCAAAACAATTATAAAAGATATTTTTTTATGAAACAAATAATATCGAAGCGGTTTTCGCTAAGTTCAACTTTAACATTATAGATTTTTTAATATGTTTGAAATATTTGCCTCAACTTAGCATTGTCGTGAAGTGCAGTTAATTCTCTATAATTTCCACTAACAGAAATTACAATTTAAATTGCATAGATTACCTTTATTCACAGATTAAAAAGACGTGACAGGTGATGCGAACGCCCCGTGCGAATGGGGCAAGATCGTTAGCGGTCAATTAAAACTAATTCAAAGCTATATTCTCACATTACGATGCCAAATCTGAATTCTGCTGTTGTCATTTGCAAAATGCTTTTTACATCATTAAATTCTGTGACTTAATTTCAAAGTTATACATATTTTAATAATTTTGTACGGACGACGGCCCCACTTCACCTTATTAGTTATCCTTTTGAGATATGTTTTAAGGAATTACAAATTTAAATGTTTGGTTTAATACAAAATTAACCTCTGCGCAAAAAAATCTGTAATTATTAAACCTCAGCCTATATCTTGAACACGGCAACGCATTGCGAGATTACACAAATATTAATTGCATCCGAAAAAATAAAAATACTCTTTTGCACCCTCTCCCTCTCGTCATTCAAAAGTAAGCTGAAATGGGTTGAAAATTTGTGCGGCACGCAATAAATTATAATATCCTTTTATTATTTTCATTATTCTCATCCCACTCCGTGCAGCTCCTTTCTCATTGCAACTTTCCCGTCCGTCCGTTGGCGTCGTTTCGTTTCATTTCATTTCCTTCTTCCCTCCGTCTGCAGACGCCTCGCTTTCATCCCCAAACCCCCTCAACGCTGACGGCCGCGCGCTCGCCGCCAGATCCGCGCGAGATTACCGATTTAAATTAAAAGAAATTTAAATATAACCTGAAGGGAAAATCCAAGTTTCATTAAAATATACGTTTTTATTCTCTAATACATATATAATGCAATTTAAACTCACTTTTTTCGTCGCTGTCGTCGGCGTCTTCATTTCGTTTTCGTACTGTTTCGTCCGACACCCACCACCGCCACCGCCACCAACCACCCGCCGCGTGTCGTTTTTCTTTTGAGCGAATGAATTTATTTCGAAAAACTTACTTCCCCCAATGCGTACGACTGCGAAGGAGCGCGAGCGTTTGCTGGTCTGGCAGGAACGACGAAGGAAGAGGGGCGGGCGCGCCGCGGACGTCATCATCGTGCTCGTCGTCGCCTGAATTAACTTCGCGGCGCGCGGCGGCTAAAAGAATGTTTTAATTGCATTAAAATATTGTATATTTTTTTAATATAAACTCTCGGGCGGGCGCGTCGACGGAGATTTACGTCTTCTCTTTGGTGCCACCCCCGCCGGCGGTTTTTCGGCGCATTTGTATTTTCCTTTTCAGGGCTGAAATTATTGCTGCAATTCTCAAAATACTTTGCAATTCTTAACTTTTACCAACATACAGAGAACGATGCATTTTTTGGTTTAACATTTAATTGGTTCCTTTCATAAAATTGATATTTTATGTACTTATGGTAAATTCCACACTGGAGTTTTTCTTTGCCAGGCGAAATCGCAAAGCTCTAAGTGTGTTTACGCAGCGCGACAGTAGAGAATGCGATGTAAATTATGACATTTTTAATTTTCCCACCACTAAGTTGCGTAGCGTAACTCTCGGTTTGTCGCGCATACATTTTTCGGTGCAGCCATTAGTTTTGAAATTAAAATATACATCACATTCGCAGTCGCAGTCGGTGTTCCTTAAATCCTTGCTCCGGCTTTTCGGTTTGTTTCAGCGGAGCGCCTTTTACAATATCGCAAGGCGCAATTTATATCCGGTTCGGTTTCTAACTGCAACCGCAGGCGCCAGCCGTCTAGATTCGCGCCATTAGCATTAGTGCGCTGGCTGGCATGGCGACAGCGGAAAAACCATGCGGTTTTTCGCCGAAAAGTTTCACCCTCTCACCCTTCTCCTTGCTACCACCGCCCTCGTTGTGTATTATTTATAGGCGTAATGTTTTGAGGTGCACCTCAATTTCAATGGTTGTTGTTGTTGTTGTTCGGCTTGCCGCCAGGGTTTTATTTGTCACGATGGGGGCTGGTAGCGCGCGTCGGTCTTTGCATAACGAGCAAATTTATTGGCCGCGGCCGAGCGCTAAAAATTTTAGCCATCACACAACGCGCGTTGTGCGGGGAGGGCGGTTCTAATGTATGTTTGTTTTGCGTTTTTCGATGTTTTGCTAAATTAACCCGTTTGCAGAATTTACGAGGAGCTTGGATTACGTCGCCGAAACCAATAATGGAAAAATGCGCATGAAATACAGCCCGCAAACGCGCGTATACTTTTTAAAATTACATTATTCATAATATTTATGTGAAGGATATAGTGCCTAATATACAACGCCTCGTTTCTCCACGTGTATGCATGATGTGGGGGCGTGGGTGTTGTGTGTGGGTAGGTAGGCGTTTTAGCAACACACCTGTGAGCACAATTTTCTCAGGTGTTTCCATCAACGCGCCGTTGATATAAATGTCCCCAAACGTTAAACTCTCGCTTTATTTTATATTAATACATAAATTTCTTCGGGTTGCTTCGGTGGCATGTTGGCTGTGCCGAGGCTTTACAAGTTTTTCATATAGAAAATATAATGTAAATCATGTCGAGTGCAATTGCACAAACTGCAATCTTTGCCGATCGAACAAAGTGCAAGCGCAAGCCAACGAACGGTCGCGTTTTTTTGCGGCCGAGCGCGCCGGAGCGCGGTCAGGAAAAATTATTGTTTGCATAATTCACCGAGTTTTAATTAAAAGAAAATACTAGCTTGGTGTCATACATGCGAGATTTATTATTGCTCTTGCACCGAGTTTGCCTTTCAGTAGCTTTCGGCGATATTCTTTTCGTATTTCACATTACCATATCACATTGATATAATTATTATTTCTTTACTTATACTTTGTTTGAATTTGCGTTTCAGAAGCGAATGCATCTGTGACAGGAGGGTGCGAGGGTGCGATTGGAAAAGGTTTCAAGGCTTTGAAAGTACAGCGACTGCATGTCGGAATCACTGAATGTCATATCACTGAGTAAGTACTATCGATTTACACACCACATGGCAGACACAAAAACGATTTCAGTTCAATTAACAACGGAAAAAACATCACGATTTCGGATGCAGTGTGACAAATTTTATTCTTCGGGTGCGGTTCGGGTCCATTAGGAAACTGTCGGGTCGTTTTCTACTTGCGCGCTTGAGAAAGTTGGCTGCAATTTGTATTCGGCTAGTTAGTCACAAGTGCAAATCACACCCTCCAAAACGCGCCTTCATTCCCTTGCCTTGCGCCCGTTTTGTTACTCACAAACTTTTTAAATGCTCGTCGACATAAAACAAACTACGGCGGCGCAACTTTTCACATAAAGAATGGCGCCCCCTTTTTCCGCCCTTCGCCACTCTTTCGCGCGCCCCGTCGATGAAATTAATTTTTGTTATTAACGATTATAATATATTACTACAACTCGGCAACACGTGATTAAGTTTTTCTTTCATCAATTTCGCGCCAAATTCCTTCGGCCGGTTTTAATTTAATTAAGAAAACTTGTGCGCGCGCGAGAGCATGTTCCCAATTAAAAAGCGAGCAAAGAGAGAAAACAGATGCAGTGAGGGAGGGGTGCAAAATATCCGCATCCGCATCGGCCAAGGCGCAGCGATAGAGTATCAATTTCCAAAAGTTTTTCTTCCGGACATTTCAATTTTTATTAAAATTCTAATTGATAGATGAATTAATGGTGTTTTTTTCGGCTTGCCTTAGCCTTAGCGTGGGACGTGTTTGTTTCATTAGCATAATTTATGGTTGACACGGAAAGAATATTTTTCGCATCTTGGGCGTATTTGATTCGAATTTATATCTTTGCTGCAGCGCCAATTTCTCAACGCGTGCGTATTGCATACACGAATTCGATCCATCACGAAAGCGATTTCTATGAAGAAATAATAAGAAGTTTTGTTTGCGCAAAACGTTCGAACAGAAGCAATTTAGCCGTGTGCGCGCGAGGAGTATTTGTTTGTTTGATTTGCGTGTGCGCGGCGTGCACGAGCGCAGAGAGAGAGCAATGTGGGTGGTCATTCGGCGTAATTATAAAAGCAACTGCGTGTATATGTACGTATGTGCAAATGTTAAAATGCGAGCTTTGCAGTGCGCGCATACCACGCAGGACGAACAACAAGCAAAGCTCGGGCGCGATTCGATTATTAAATGACTGGCTGCGTGTGCGATATGTTTGCGCCGATCGCGCGCGGTGACGGTTTGACAGGCCGGTTATAAACGTAAAGGATATCAGGCGGCGCGGGCGGCGCAGCGCTCGAGAAGACGCGAATAGTATATACACTATGCGTGGAATGCTGTGAACTTCTTCGTGCCCGTTTATTCTCAACTCAACTGCGAATCCGTTTATGTGTGAGAGCGAGTTTTATAAGGTGTCCCGTAATTACCTCCTTTTCACGATTCGTGGAATTTGGAAATCGACCCCTTCGCCGGTCGCCTAGCATTTCCCATTAACAATTACTAATTTTGGTCTCCGTGCGGCGATCGAAATTATTTTATGTATGCGTTGTGTTGTGTACGCTACGGAGTTGAACTAGAGCGCGCACACACACGCACACACACACACAATGGATACCGACAATTATTAAAGTCAATTAATAAAATATTTATGTGAAGTTCTAGTTGAACCGAAGGCCTGCTTGCTGCAGACTCAGGCGTGTGTATGTGTGTGAAATACCAGCGTCGAAATTAATTAAACAATTAGTAATTACGATAAGGTCACGCTGGTAATCGATAAATATTGGCTGAGGAGGAATTACAGCAGCATCGCTTTTCCTTAAATAGCGCGCGCACGAGCCGCAATTCGATACCGATTTTAATATTATATCACGTTTTTTATTACTATTTTCTTTATTACTACAATTTCCCTTCCGTTGTTGCGTAAGCCAAGCAGCGCGGCCTCCCTAGTTGTCGATGCTGTTTGTTGTTTGTTATTGTTTCGACTCGCTACTGCACGTTGTTGTTATGTTATTTTTTTGCAGTTGGGAGCGTTGAATTAATTAAAAACCATAAAATGTTACGCCTTCTGCCATAAAAACGCTAAAATCGCGCTGCTGCGCCTTGGCGTTTGCGCTGCGCTCGTCGCCCGTCGGCCGACGTCAGATTTTGTAATTATAACTCCGCAATAAATTAATATCAAAGTCTTGTTATAGTTTTGCAATTAAATGTGCAATAAAAATTTTATTAAAAATCCGCGCAAACTCGGTGGCAACCGGCGCGGCGCGCGCAACTTTGTTCGATTTCCGCGTGCGCGCAATTTTTATCGTGCATAGAAAAACATTTTACGAGATTCAATCAAAACGCATGCGGTACTCACTTCTTCAATTACTTCGGGTATTTATAAATGTTAAGCAAAAATCACACAAAGTATGATTCTCAATAACATTCCAAATTGAATGCTAAACGTCATAAAAATTTTAATAACTACTTTTCTTCATGATCTTTGCTGTTTTTGTCATCATTAAATTCAACAATTATGTATTTAACACGACGAAATAGCCCGTTATATTGTTCATTGAACATAATAAATAAAACTTGATGAGAGAAAGAGTTATGCGGTGCATTTTTGATGACGAATTTGCATCCATGATTTTTGTATCAATATAAAAATACTTTAATGATCATCCTGGCGCCTGTCTGTGAGCTTTAACCACCCTTTCGCCAATTTTTTCTGCATTCAGGACCATTCTCACTGCACTATATTATTTTCTGTACCATATAATCTACACGTATATTACTGGCGGCGCATCATTTGGGGCATTCAACGACCGCGCGGAATTTGATATTATTTGTCGTGAGCACGTCACTCCACTCCGCATTTGTGTGTCTGTTTTTAGCGCGCTGTTTGTTTCTCCGTATGCCCCACGCTGAGTGATAATAATTATTTCGACTACATGCAATTTTTTAGAATATATATACTCAAATGTATATGCATATGTATGTATGTTACGTATGATGAATGCTGAATGTTGAATGCGCGCTGCGGAATCGAAAAAACCGAGTGGGGTGCGTAATTTAATTTCGTTTGTTTCTCCGAATGGCAGCCTCGCTCCTTTCCACCCCTTCCGCGCACCGGCAGCAGCAACAACAACAACTGTTCGACCACCCCTTTACCATACGCATATGCATATACATACGTCGCACACGTTTCATGCGCGCGCGAAAACTGATGTGCGAATATATTATAAGATAATTTTTATATTCCCGCGCGCGCTCCGAATGGGAATACATCTGTATGGTGTTAAATTTTTGATGATTGTGTTGATATATAAGGTGACTCAATTAAAATTCATAATATTTCTATTTCTTTAAATTAAGCAAACTCTTGTAAACCTGAAATACAATTGATTTTAATTATTATATGGCAACTTGTATTCACTGATTAGTTGTTTCGCATGTATTGTGTTTAGCACGCAGACAATCACCCCGTTTTTTTTTTGTTGCACCCCCACTGAGAGTATGTATTATAAACACACGAAGGCGAGATGGTTTTCGGATCGCGCACCCCGCTTGCCCGCCCTTCATCGGGTACGCACTTGAAATTTATCGCATTCACCAAACCGCCAAACAACAGTGGCACACAGTGCGCAGGCTTTTATTTTTCCGCAACGAAAGAAATGTTTTTAATTAATGAATCGTTTTTAATTAAAAAGCTCTTTGCGATTTTTGCGTTCTGCGCACGGTTTTGTACATACACACATGGAATACAGCCATACGCCTGTGTTTTCGTCATGTATTCGAAAGAAAAAAAATTTACGCTCGCGCTTGTTTGCAAATTTCTGTTTTGTTGTGAAATTATTGTATTTGTATGTAACTCTTTTATTCCTCGCTTGACCAACGAGTTTGTTATGCTGATTGTATTAATTGCCTGTCAGATAACATTTGTTTTGTATTTAATCGGTGAGCAATTGACCGTGTTGGGTAATTTAAAATTAAATTTAAAATCAGCAAAACCCAAAAATTGATTGCATGGAACGAATTTCGTTATTGAATTACTGGATTTTGCGTTTGGTTCGCGATACAAACACACAGCCTTAATAACCCAGCAGAGGAGCACAAACTCCATCCACTTCGTTTGCTGCGCGCGGAGACGAAATGAATAATGAATATCTTAAAATATACATTCAATATAAATCTACATCTGTAAACATACGTCGGGTGGGGCAGAGAGCATTCTTTTCCACGAGCCAGGCAGCGAATACCGCAATCACCAAACATGAAATTAAATAAATTGCTATCGGATTTGGATGCATCCTCTTCGCGCATTAAATATAGCCGCGGACGATGACGACGAATCCGAAATAAGCGCGCCCCTATTGGAATTAAATTTCGGTTTATAATTTATTTCGATATCGAGGTGAATGCTCCAAAAAAAAAGACGCGAAAATGTCGGCAAATTATATACCAATGGGTGCAGCATTCAAAGTGGAACTGTATCAGAAATTCCATCGGCGCCGGAATAATTAATAATTACTTAAGCGAAAGGCAATTAAAGATTTTACATCTCAATAAATATTCAATGCTTTGGTGTGGCGCGGCATACGAGTACAATAACTGCCTTGATTCTTTATTCATTCAAATTGCTTTCGCAGCGCATCGCATCAACATTCGCCCGTCGCCGCCACCGCCGCATTGCATAATTTTAATTAAACAATATTTTATTAATGCCTCCAAAATGCATTGCGGCTCAAACGATTTTACGATCGCAACGGTTTCGTCAAGTGATCGCTCACTTTTCGTAATCACACCAACAACGCCGTGCATTTATTCATTTCATCTTACAACCTACTTAGGACATATATAGAAATGAAAAAGCAGCTGACAAGCAGCTGGGTGCAATGCACTTAAAAAATTACAAATTTTATTTTTAGTCAACGCAAACGCTCTTCGCCGCCGCCGCTGCCGTCGGCTTGGTATTTATTTATAATTAAAATATTTATGGGGAGCACCATACTGCGCGCACTGAAATGCACTCTCGAGGTCGAACGAACATTGTAAGGCGTCGCGACGCACATCCTCCGCTTTATCAGCCGCAAGTTTTTCGGATAAATCATCACAATAAATACACTCGCTCTCGAAATGAAGGAATGTGCGACGAGCCAGCACAGCACACGTGTGTCCGATAATACTTTAGATTTATCCCTTATGGTTATTATTATTCAACGAAGAAAAATTACTTTCCGCCCGCCACTCGGCGACGGCGACGACGGCGGCGGCGGTGGCGGTTGAATCGTGAAATATTTATGCGTAAACTTTTTCGCTGTTTGGCGGCCACAATAGCGGCCAATTTATTAAGTGCCCAGCCGCACATGCACAACGCCTACCTACTACCTGTCCTTCCCTTCCCCACTAACCCGCAATAATTATTTCGCAGGATTTATTTCGTTGCAGAAAACAATAATAATTCACGAGACGCAAAAATGTTTGGGGAGGAAAGTAATATGCAAAGTTTCGTCCTGTAACTATGCGTGAGCTTCTCCGCTTTTTGCTTCTTAATGTTTGCATCGCTCAAGGATAATTCGCCATTTCCGTTTTTGCGCAATTCGGACAATTTCTCCTTGTGTTTGTTGCTGGGCGGGTAATTCGGAAATCTGCCGGTGTGCCGCCGAGAAGGCAGAGAAACGTTGTCGTCTGGAGGCGGCCAGGCAGGTATATCATGGCCTCGGAGCCAGCGCAGCAGCCGTAATGCATTAACAAATTGCAAGGCGAGTCTAGGCAATGGCATAAATAGTTAAGTTGTCGAATCAAACTCGGCAATAAGACAACGGTGGCGGCGCAGAGCAGAGCAGCGCAGCGCAACGCTGCTGCGCGGCCAATCCTTCCTGGCGGATCATAAATATTTCCCTGTGCATTGTAAATAACCCTAAACGCGCAGACTACAAACTTATGAATTATTTGCGCTCATTGATGTGATATTAAGGGCGCAATTTGAATAGAACTCGCCTCGTGTCTCTATGCCAATCCGTTTGGTAAATAATTGAATTGTTTGAGGAGACGGTGGCGAAGGCGACGCGCCGCTTGCATCTCACAACCCATCTCGGTCGTCGTCTTCGCTACCGAATGCCTTTCGCTTAATATTAACAACTATTTTTAAAGCGGAATTAAGTTGTTAAGTGCCGAATACGTCGTCGTGGTGGCCGCGGCGGGCGGCGTCAGGTGATGAATATAAATTCAGAGTTATAAATGTCGCCCAGTTTGATGGGCAATTTAAATATTTCGCGCTCTCTTGCGTGTGAATTGCGGGCTCGAATTAAAATCTGTCTCTCATTTTATGCGCCAATAAAATATTACCTATCGTAAAGTCGTTGTGTTTTCGCACACGCACACGAATTTAATATTCAATTGCGTTTTGGGATGAGCAGTTATGTTGTAAGATGAGTAATGACAAGCCCAAATATCAATCCAATTATCCTGTTTAGCATAAACCGCATCAGCGCATTGATTCGGTATTTCTACTCGCCTAATTTTCACTGTATGTTGATTGTAGCCACGAAGCGATTGTGACAAATCTATTTAATTGCTGCTCGATTACAATGTATGCAAACTACAGCATTACTTAAAGTTTCATATCATTTTAGGGTGCACAATTAAAAATTGCATTCAACAAATCACGAGCGCCCGCCGCACCGATTAAAATACGATTTTCGGGGTTGCGCGCTCGTGTTAATAGCGTAGAGTAGATTGCAAGTAATTTTACAGTAAATTTGCAACCACGGTTGATAATCGAACGGCGCACATCTATTGGCATATCGCGAACGTCGCGTCGCCTGATGATGATGACGATGATGATAGTTTGTTGTTATTATTGCTGGCGCTCCAAATCGCGGCAAACGGTTATCAATAATGCGTAATAAAGAGAACGCATTCGGTATGCATTGTATGCGCGCGTGCGGTGTGCTTCAGTGTTGCAATATGCAACACGAGGTATAATGATTGTTGCTCGCGTGTGTTGTGTTGTTGTGCGGTGTGATTTCACATGCGCCAACCTTTCGTTTTGTCATTTCGCGCGCGGCGAACGAACCCATCATGCCGATGGGGCCGATCGTAAATGCCAAAAATGATAATTGTACTTTTGCCATGCGCCCCCCCGTTTTGCAATCGGCACAAATTTGACGAGCGGCGAATATCACAAAATAATTTTTAATTAAATCAACCTTGTAAAAATGCGTTAAGCATATATTCACGTTGCCCACAAACACGAATTTAATTTGAACTGCGTGATAAAATTCAAATATAGACCGAAATGTCTGTCCACCAATCCCGCAGTGGCGACGGGGGTGGTGCTGGTCCTTTGCCGCTTGCGAAAAAAATCAACGTCCCGCTTTTAAATGTGAGTTTAATTCGATTATATGCCACACGTCCAAACCAACCAACCAACCCCCCTGCAACCACCCCCGGTTCGTAATTTGCGCGCCGCATATCATTGCTGTGCGTGAATTTCGTGCCACTCTCTGGATTATTTTATATTTAAGTGGGGAAGATATAAAGTCGTCGGCAGGCCAAACGGGGCAAAAAGCGAATGAGGAAGAGGTGATTCGTTTTACCATTTTAAGTGATGATGGCCGGCTATATAGTGACCATTTTAAACATCTTAATAATTTTGATTGCCATGTAAATGAGCGGAAAGCGCAGCTGGAATGCAAGCGGCCCGGCCCGAAACGGGGCTTCGTTCGGCGTCGTGTGTGCGCGCGCGAGCGATATTTATGGAAATTAATTGTGAACTCTGCAGCGCAGCTACTGAGCAACCACGAGTGACGAAGAGTGGTTGACCCACCCGCGCACTCATAATATAATTGATTTACGTGCCGCAGTTAATTTCGAAACTTATAAATTCCATAAATTTCACGCATTAAATTGAAATACTTACTTGCGCCTTGCCAAAAATTTACACATACTTTTTTATTACTTACTTGTATTTATCGTCGCCTTCTTCGTTCCCGACGTATTTTTTAGTTGCGCACAAAGCATTAATAACACAATTTATTCCTTCGCTTTCGTTTCGAGACTACTTAAACCGTACGTTACGCATTAAGAAAGCAATTTTATGCACTTTACGCGAGGAACCTGTTTCTTCTCGACGACGACGACGACAACAACAACGGCGACCGTTCTGCACTTGGGGAGGCCGTTAGTTCATTCCTGAAAAATGTTTATTTTCGCACAACCGAATGCGGGGAATTAAGTCGGTGGCCGGCTCCGTGATATAAAGTATAAATGCAAATATTGCAAGTATTGTAAATTGCCGCGACGCAAACGACGCGTGTGAAATTTGCCCGCGCGCCCTCGAATATATGCTCGTGAAATGTTTTAAATTATTATAATTAAGTGTCGGGAAAAATCGCGCTTGGAATTTACGGTCAGCGCACGCTTGTTTGCATCACAATGCAAAGCACGAAATTACGTGGTATATACGTGTGTGTATTGCATTTGACATGAATGTTGTGCAATAATAATATTAAGTACGTACACGGTGGTGGCGGTTGCTCGATAAATTCCGGAATTAATCTTTCGCTGAAATGAGTGATTTTTCTCGACAGAAACAATTAGAATGCTTACCTACGCATCTGCCGCATGCAGCACTGAAGGGGGTGTGCGTAAGTGTGTGACCGAAACTTTGGACGAGAGCAGCAGGCGCGCGCGCAGATAACCCGGAGAATTACGAGGCGGCAAGTGCTAGGTAAATGTATATTTTATCGAGCAAAGCAATCTAGCAAATTCAATTAGTTCAAGATTAGTTAGTTGTAGCGGGTGCTAGAATTACAGATTAGGTTTCGGTTGCACTCCAACCACTCCCGTTTCCTAGTCTACATCGCTGGATAATTGACGCTTTGGTTTGTGTTTGTTAGCGGCCGAGGGTGGGTGAAGAGAAGGTGAGCGCGCACGGATTAACATTTTAAAAAGATTACACACTTTAAAAGAAACACACTGGCGTGCGCAAAAAGACGACGACGACGACGACGTTTTCCGGTGGCTGAACGCTCCCGCGCCGGGGGTAGTTGATCGATGCTGAGAGACTGGGTGCGCGACGTAATTCGGAATTCAATTAGTCGTCCGTCCGCCAGGCCAGGGCTCGACGCGAACGTAAACAGCAAGCACACAATATTGTTGTTTATTTAATTCCGGCGTTAGGCTATTTGCTATTTGCTCTCTGTCATTTTTCAATTGCTCTATTTGATTCAATCTTACAATCAGAGAGTTTGAAGGATATTGTTACGTAGATAATTTTATTATTGTGTAAATGGACAAGGATATAAATTAATCGATTGATCCAATTCTCTTATTGCGAATGGATCAGTATTTATGATTGCTGCCGTTCATGCATTCATCAACGCACGCGCAGCGCATTAAGCGCATGCATAAATATGCACAATGCCTGCGAGTAACATTAATCTCAATCTTGAATAATAATTTTTGCCGCACACTGGTCAGGTGTATGTAGAGAAGTGAGATGAGTGCGCGGACGCACACGGTTCGTCCCGATACGCATTGATTATGCATGCACATAAAAGTCGTATCTTTTAAAAATCTATTAAACAAGAGCAGCAAACAGCAGCAGCAGCAGCCGACGGTATTAATTATCGATTTAATTAGAGATGGTCTTTAAATACTATTAAATGTATAAATATGTATGGTAATTGCAATCGGCGGCGAAGGAAAACGAACGTTTGCAATATGTCGCGCTTGAGGGCAATAATCAGTCCTTCACTTCTTCTCATAAACTATATTTTTTTCTGATTCTTTCGTAGTGATTACTTTTCTAATTTATGCTATTAATATAATATTTAGTTCGTGATTTTTGGCAAGTGTGAAATTGCAGCGTGAAGAAGAGGAAGAAGAAGAAGAAGAAGAAGGCATTAAATTTATCGATTTAGCTTTCCTCCAGTTTATGATTTATTAATCCTATTCTCAGCGGATCTAATTCGTCACTAATTAATAAATATTAATTTATCTGTGTGGGAAAATCTCGCGTCGACGAAGGATTACGTGCGGGCGTCATAATTAAAATATCATTTCGCAGGCGCGCGCCGTCGCCGTCGCACAGCATCCGCATCACAGCGTCGGCGTCGTTGCGGGCGACATTCAAATATTCAGCGCCACTTCTCTCGAGATATTAACCGCACACGGCCGCTACGCATAAAATACTAATCATCCATCCGACACACTTGTTTTCGCGCCGTGCGCAAGTTATCACGACCAATTGTCCAATTGTTACACATTGTGTTATTCTTAATATAATAGAAATGCAGCCGATAAGAAAATATAGGCGCTGCTAGGTTATTTTCAAAATCAATTTAAGCGACGCATGACTCAGAATATGAATAATTAGTTCATATGCGATGTTAGGTAAGTGTAATAAGTAAGCAAGATGAATGAGACGAACGAATGAACAATTGCGTTCGTTGTTTTTGTGATTGCCTTGCGCGAGGAAGCAACGCACGAATGTTAAGGACCTCCAATCGGACACTTTCGTAATACGTGTGCCGCTCTATTACTCACTATTACAAACGTACGTGCGTGGAGAAAAATTGATGTTGCTGCCGCCGGCCTGCCAGTCGGGGAGGTCGCGCACGTCCGATGTACACACACGCCACACACGGATCGACATCATGCTAAAAAAGTAATTAATAGATTATCAGTTAATTAGATCTTCTTGCGGGCGAGGGGCCCGCTCGCGCGATCCGACCGGATTCGGGCCGGTGTCGAGAAATGAAATTAATAAAAATTTAATTAAAACGCAAAACATTAGTAAAATACGGAATATTAATTAGATATATTATCAATCATATTCGTCGAGGTCAATTCCGCATTTTTCGGGGAGCGACAACTACCTACCTACCTACCACTGTTGTTGTTGTTGTTTTAATTAGACACGTGTTTTGGCACCCTTTTTCCCGGTGAATAATGAGGTTTCTCAATGGATGCATTAATTATTGTTGGTATTACGACATTACAATCGTTTTTTTTCTCTCTGGCACAATTGTTAATCATTTCGCTCGTAAACGATGTGTGACCTTTTACGCATATCGCACCCGCGAATAAATGCAATAAAATCTATTCGAAGCGAAAACAATGCCGCCGATTCGGACGCGCGACGATTTATTAATGAAAATAATTACACGCCATTGCAACATATGCAAATCGGTGCGTGGCGAGAGCGGGTCGGCCGATTGTTGCAACAGTGAAAAACAATTAACAAAAAGTATGATAATTAAAAGTCGGGCTAGGGCTCGCGGTAATTTAATACTTTAATTAAAATCGGCGTTTGCGGTAAATATTTAAAAGCCGTGTTTTGCGTGTGTATGGGATTTGGTGAGGTTTTCGGCGCACGCTTTTCCTACGCGCCGCCCACATATTCTCGGAAACGGGCCCGCCCTCGGTATTTGGCACACATTTTCCGGCGCGTTAACAAACAAAATGCGCAGTGTAAAAACCTTCTCTTTCGCGCGCACGCGCATTATTTATATTTTGGACACGTTTAATATTATTTAATAAAATCGACTGACAATGGTGCGCTTCGAAAATTGATAAAATGAATAAAAAGCGCGCGTGAGCGTTCCAGATAAATAAATACATCGCCAATTATTGGCGTTATTAATTTCTGGCACGCCCGCGTGGCAATCCTTTTGTTTTCCTGGTCTGTTGCAAATTTTATTGATGTGGATGAGATGTTATTAATTGTCTGTTAAATTTACAATTTCTGACTCAGCATTACACACAACAATAAAATATTGAATTAAATAATAATCATATTTATAGCAAAAAAAATGCAATTGTTGAACTTTTCGGCGTTTGCCTTGTAATAATAAGGTGACATTGATGGCGCCAACGTGCCGTCCGTCGCGTCGTTATAATAATGTTGTATTAGTAATGTTTCTATTGACAATAGTCAATAATAATATCGAAACTATGCATGCCGTGCGCCCTAGCGGCCAGCCGGATTTTATTTGCACAAGCACTATGATTGGGTGTGTGGGTGTGATGATACAAATTCGCATATCTATTCTACATATGCAGATATATTGAAAGTTGAATTTATGTGCGACATGAATTGGCGTCGCCGCCAATGCAATGCACATTCATCGCATTCCTCCGAGTGCTGCTGCTGCTGGCTGCAATGATACCTAGCCTAGGCCCGGCATATAATAGGCGCCGCATAATGCAATAATCATCAATAATTATTTTGTCATTCATTATTATGCGCGCGGTAGAGTCAACAGTCAAACGGTATCGCTACGCGGCGCTATTATTCAAAGCGCATACATGAAAAATCCGTCGAATGATTGATATTGCGATACATTTTTATGAAATGTAGAATCGCACATTCTTCGCCCGGTCGCAACAATTGCTCGAGAGCGAACGCACCTATGATGACGATGATGATGTTGATGATGGGTCATGGTGGAGCTTGACGTATGCAATGGCACGTCGACATCGCATTGTTTCGATAACGCTCGCGAATCGATAGTGCATGGATGGCATCGATGATCTTGACTTCTTCTGCGCCAGCGGATGGCGACAATTATTCATTCAAATTTTCGAGTAATTTGTTCAATATAATTTCTTTTTTCATGTAGTGTAATTGATGGTTGGTTAAAGTCGCATATTATTTATTAGCGGCTATAAATATCGTCTTGTTTGCACGCAACTTCTTCTTCTTCGGGCGAAGCAGCAGAAAAAGAAGAAAAGTAGCGGCTGGTGGTCAACAGCGCATGTATTACACGTGTATACATATTGGCCATTAATTAATGGACAATTACGATGTCTATATTTTATGCGATCAAGTAGAAGAGAGAGAAGAGAGAAGGGCCGGTGATATTGATTGACGCAGACGATGCAATCGAAGATTGGCGTACGTACGCGAAGAAAGCGGGTTTGCGTTTGCATTTTAATCACTTTTCTGTATTTACCATATAAATAACTGATGATGATGTTTTCGTAATTAAAATCCAATCGACGACGGCGATCTCCTCCAGTGAAATATTTCTGCTTTCGGCTGATATGAACAGGACAATTTGTTTAATTGAAAGTGATTTCCTCTGCAATCTCTGTGAGTAAAAAGCATTAAGCACTAGTTATTTCGCATTAGTGGTGATTTTCTACAATTACACGAGATAATTTTTTTATTTTTCGGACCGAATTCATTTTATTCCGGCGGACGCGCAAGTACGTAGTATGATTTAATGGACGAGCGCCTGGTGATGAAAAAAACCATTTACTTTTTTAGTTAAAACAACTCTTCGGTGCGCCTGGTGGTGGTGCGGGGGAGGACAGGACGCGCAATGGCCGAGTTACTAATTGACTGTTGTTTTAAAAACGCTCGCCGGTTCAGAAAAGCAGCGCTGTCACCTTCATTAAATTCCATTATTTTTACAAGCATAATAACACACGCGCGCGGCGCGGCGCGACGCATCAAATGTGCGAGACTCATCTCCGCGCACCACTCGGGGCTGCGCCGCTGTGTTGAGCTAGTTAGTTGCACGTATAGGAAAAAGAACGAAACGCAATGCGCCTTCGCGCTCCAGCGATTGTGTCGAAGTCGAGAATGTTTGTGCGCGCGGGGCGAATGTGAAAAAACACCACATGTCGATATTTTTCTATGTTTCATGCGCGCCGCTACGGTTTGTTTATCGAATTTGTTTAGATCGAAGGGCCGGAAAGATAGCGTGCGACTTTTAACTTCGACGTACAACTTAAAATTCTCTCTCGTTTTTAAATCGTAAAAACAAAACGAATATGATGAAATTTTACGAGCTTTAACTAAATATAATAAATAAATTGTTGTTTGTTGAATACATATAATGGTAATCATTCTTAATTTGTTGAATTAGATGACGCAAATTCTGAATACAACAATTTTCACGCTTTATGACCTGGACAATAATACTAAATGTAGTAATAATTTAATAAAATGAAAATACAGCGCATTTGACAACTCGAATTAAATTATCATACCTACGATGCGTATAATGACTATGCCATCGTGATATTCCTATAAACCAAGAATTGACCTTAATTTGCTGAAACGAGATAGCGGCATTCGGCATTTTTTAACACTATTCTCCTAACAATAAGTATTACTCGGTATATTCGTAAAACACATCGTATTCGCTTATCTATAAAATTCAACAATCGCGGCCCGACGAATTTATAAATATAATAAAAACATTTTTACGTAAAATCATTTTATATGATGAGAGGGGCCAATTAAGCACGCCATTCAGAGCGAGCGCTATATTTACATTGTCAAAGGCAAGCGCGCACATAAAATGTGATAGAATACAGTCATACGTGTGACGGTTATAATATAATTGTGCAATTACCCGCGTGCATATATGGCGACGAAATAAATTGACTCTCTCATCAAATCAAATTTAGTAAAACTCCACTTGTAAAAAATAAATCATGTAATGTAATATTATACCTGATTATGAATATTGTTTGCATACCCATTGTTTCCGAAATTAAATTAAAATCCATTCCGCGCCGGTTTCTCATAATTTATTTATACGATGCAATTCGAGATGCGATGGGGAAGGGTGGCGGAATGCGCACTACATAGGTAGTTCAATTACCTACCGGATTTCTTCACTCCTAAGTCCACATTGCGCGCGCCCTCCACCACTGCACCCTTCGCTGCGAGCATCGCAACGCTGAAACACCCGAGTTGACGCAATTGTGAATTAACATGAGAGCGGAGGGACGGTGGCTGTAAAGTTGCACACACGTGAACAACTACCCAGCAGTCTCACCTCACCCCTTCCGCAATGCCGCAGCATTCGTTGGCGGCTCCGTAACGTGGGCGGCGAAATAAACAAACCCATAGCTGTTGGCTATTTGTAAACCACATGAAACGCGAAGCAGTTAGCTTTTAGGGTTAATTTCGATATAAATTTAATTAGGAATAGGCCGACCGCGCGCCGGCGCGCCGCTTGGAAACATCAATTATGATTCTCATCATCCGTACGCACACATCCGCAAATAGCCGTAGACTCTAAGTAATAATATTGATAGTAATTCATTGAAGTCGCGCGTAAAAGAAAGCCGAAATTAATTTCTACGCCCGTCTTCAAAGCATGTTTATCGTTTAATTAGCGCCGGCGATAATTACATTAGAATCAAATAATAAACAAATCCGTGGCGGAGGAGTCATTTCGAAAGCAGGCCTTCTTTTTTTTTGAAGTCGGCAAGTGTTTACGCAAATAAAAGAAGAAGGCAAGTACCGGAAATTGATTTCATATTGCGCGATCGATGGCCGCCGCCGTAATAAATGTTAAGAAAATAAATGCAGCGCAAATGGCGGCAATGTTGCGAATATGTCGGGCAACAATTTTTAAACTCACGTGTTTGCAACGCGCACATTGCTGAAGACGTAGCCGCGCGCCAGCCAGCGAGTGGAGCGGTGTGTGGTAGGTAGGTAAGGAAGAAGGGGGCAGTGAGGAAGGGAACACACAGTGCGCGCGCGCGCGCGTTGCAGGTGTTGATAGATTTCGCATAATTAGCTGGTGGTGATCGACGGGAGTGAGCGAGCGCAATGCGCGTCGCCGCGCCCGCGGTTTGCGCGCCCGTCCACGCGGTCGCCGGCTCGTGGGTGTATGGGTTGGCTCGAGAAGGCGGTCGTTCGACGGCGTGCAGGTTGCGCGGGAGTTGCCCAAGCACCGGCCCCCTTCTGAACGCGAACGCGCGCGCGGCCGGCGACGTGCCACGAGAGTCGCGTGCGCGCGCCCGCTCAGTATCGCGACGAACGCGAACCGGTCGACGACCATACGCCACACACGCGCGCGCGTTGCGTTACTGCTGCCGCTCGGTGTTCCATTCGTTCGCTCACGCCGCGTTTGCCAACGTGTGTTGTTGTTGCCTCTCCCACGTGCGCCTACCAAAGTGTAAACTGAAAGAGTTAAACTATTAAACTGGTGGTCAATTTGTTAAACTGAAATCGTTCGCCGCCCCCTCATTTGTGTACTGCTGGTGGTGGTGGTGGTGTGTTTCCTCCCCCGTGCAGCGCCGCAATGTGCGCCGCATTGTTGTTGCTGTGAACACGTGGGATTATTAAATTAACTCGTGGGTGCGCTTGTTTCGCGGGGACATTCGCAGGTGCGCCGCCCGCCGCGGACGGGGGAAGAAGGAAGATGCAGCACGTCTCCGAATCGCCGCAGCAGTTCTGCCTGCGCTGGAACAACTACCAGAGCAACCTGACCAACGTCTTCGACCAGCTGCTGCAGAGCGAGTCGTTCGTCGACGTGACGCTCGCGTGCGACGGCCACTCGGTGAAGGCGCACAAGATGGTCCTGTCGGCGTGCAGCCCGTACTTTCAGACCTTGTTCTTTGACAATCCGTGCCAGCATCCGATCGTCATCATGCGCGACATCAAGTGGCCGGAGCTGAAGGCCGCCGTCGAGTTTATGTACAAGGGCGAGATCAACGTGTCGCAAGAGCAGATTGGGCCGCTGCTGAAGGTCGCCGAATCGCTGAAGATACGCGGGCTCGCTGATGTGAACGGCGAGCAGGATGTGGTGGGCGCGTCGCCCGGCGAGATCACCACGCGCACGCCGGTGGTGAAACAGACGCCGCCGGCGGCGACGTCGTCGTCGGCGTCGTCACTGCTGCCGCTGGATTGGGAGCCGCGCGACCAGCAGCCACCCAGCCGCGCCTCCTCGCATCCCGAGAACGGCCATCGGCCGAAGAAGCGCCGCCGGCCGTCGGGCGAGCGCAGCAGTATTAGTTCGCCTGCGGAGAGCGCCAGCACCGGCATCCCCGAACCGCCGCCCTCGGTGGAGATGTCGCCCGCGCCACCCGCGACCCCACTGCCGGCCGCGTCCGCCGACCCGCTGCCGCTCAACATGTCCGCGCTTCCGCCGCAACCGCAAATCTCGCACGCCACCGACGACATGGAGATCAAGCCCGGCATCGCCGAGATGATTCGCGAGGAAGAAAGGGTACGTTTTTGTTTTCTTTGCATTTTCGAAAGGGCCCCGAGATAGAGATAGGATGAATACCGTATTTTGTGCAGTTGAATATATAGAATATTATCTCTGTGCAGGCGCACAATGTAGTCTTAATTTAAAAGCAGAATAAAACAGACGTCTACGATTAATAACTCCATGCCGGAATGCGAAAGAATAACGCCGCCGCCGAACGCCGAAGGAAGCCAATGAGCGGCGGGCGCATAGAGCGCATAGCGCACGGAAAGAAGATGAAGATGGAGATGAGAACGGAGAGAGCTTCCCCGCGCACGCTGAATGTGAATAACGAGAGCAAACAAAAACCCAACGAAATGCATATAAATATGCATTAAAGATTCCTCCGCGTCTTCTTGGGGTCTTTTGTAATGCGTAACATGATGCATCACTTTTCTTTTCTTCACCGCGATATTATTATTATTATTCCTAATTTAAAATTTATACGTCTTCGAATCGAAATCGTCGGAATTTTTTCGACCTGTATAGCAGCCAGCACTCGGCAAATATGCATTTCAAGCTAAAAATATACTCCTAACCCCTTTCGTTCGTTCGTTCGTGCGCTTCCCGGCAGTCAGAGCAACGCGGGATAAGTCTTTGAAATTTTACTTGCACTTGAATATTATATGGTGAAAAAAAGATGAGGGTGGTGGTGCTGATGCACAACTAGCCTCACCACACTCGACGTGGAATCGGTCGCGGAGATTTCCAACCCCTGCACAGCCACGTAGTGAACATAGTCTATGAGAGAGAGAGAGAGAGCCTGTAAACAACGCACACTACTGTGCAACCCCTTTAGTTTTAGGCTTTAGGTGCTTTAACCCAAGCGCGTCGCCGCGTCCCCCTATTCCTATGGTTGTGGTGGTGGTGTTGGTGGTGCAGCCAGATGTCGTCTGCGACGGCAGCCGTCGCTCCAGCACGTCTCTCATATCACTTCGGGTCATATGAATCAATAGACACAAGTGTTCTCTCGCAACCCCCACGAGTCACACCACCACCACCGACGTCGACGACGTCGCCGACGACGATGCCGACGGCTCGACGATGAGTACGGTGTGTTGTAGTCGTCGTCGTCGCAAGCCTCGCACGCACTGTTTTCGAGCGTATAAATCATCTCCGGCGGGTTGGAATGTCGAGTGCCGCTACTCGGCGCCGGCGGTCGAAATATTAGTTTTAAACGTATTATTCCGCTGGTTTACGCGCGTAAAAAGTTTGAGGTTTGCCACGCAATCCGATTCGGATGTGATTTGACACCCTTCCAACACGCGCAACGGGCGATGCACATTTTTACCACTTTCAATAGTTTCACCAGTTTCGTATTTCGTTAATTTGTTCGGCGCACAAATAATAAGTACTTACATTTATTTAAATACGCACGCCTCCGTGTATATAATATGAAAGCTCGAATATGAGCGAGTTTACGACCCGAAAGAGGGATAAATGCGTGTGGCGCGCACAACACGTTGGAAAAATATTTACATTCCAAATGGTTTTCTCGACAATGTACACATTTAATCTCGTTAACGACTTCGCCGTAGTGCCGGGCCAGCACCAGCAGCACTGCAACGTCGTATACAAATTATTACTTTTATTACACTTTATACTTATTCGTTATCTATTTGAATATTATATTTACATGAAGATGTGTGTTATTTCTTGTCGCGTTCTCTTCGTCGCGCCATTGTTTCCCAACCCGATAAACATTTCGAAACTATAAAGTGTGCGCGCAAACATTCCATAACGTGATTACGCGGTTGGTTTCAAAATCTAAATATAAAAAAAGCGTATTTTTATATTTGATGGCAAAGAAGTAAATTCCATCGGGGGGATGGCTCAGGCCGCAATATCAATAATGCAACATTATCGGCAATCAAACATGCTTTGGCCATTCCTCACCTAGTGAAAAGTTAATGCGACCGCCTCAAAAATTCAGCCTAAAAGTTTGATTTTTTCATGGCGCCGGCCCTCCCCCGTTCACGGGTTTTCGCAACGTTTGTTTGGGGTCGGTTTTCATATTGCACGGCGCTGGAACAATCGACGAGACCCCGAATCGTCGCCGCTTCAGTATTACATTTAAATTTTAAATTTGTTGCTTTTTAACGTTGCTGCGTTGTCGCCGTATTTTTTGACTTTAAATAAATAAATATAGAGCATACAATTTTAATCATGTGCGTGCATTAGAAATTTGCGGCTGCCTAAAATCATTTTGGCGCCTGGAAACTGGAAACAATGAAAAAGTCAGTGATATTGACCCAAAATTTTTATTAATCCACGTGCCATTATTCAATGATGTTTTATTAATATTGATATTTCGTTGTAGGCATTCAAATAAGGCAAGTTTTAATTAAAATCCACGTGTCGTTTAAAAATGTAATTGAGATCAACTTTTCTTTGATTGCGTCCAACCTCAATCGAAGACGTAGGTTTTCACTCTGCGGCGATTAATTAAAACTTGTGCCATGTCATCATCTCTTTCTCAAACGACGCATTTCTAACGGCGGTGATATTTTGCATTACATATGTTTACAAATTATCAGCGAGTGAAACTTTCACCGATTCTATATAAATTATAGAAATTATCACCATCCGAATGCGCAGCGCGACATCGCTTATTACTTTGCCATAATATATGTGTTTCGCTTTGGATTCAGATCGAATTCGAAGTCAGATAGATACAGATTAAATATAATCGCGGCGTAATCTCGAATAATAAACGTGCATAATATCATTTTGCATTAGAATATTGCTGTATTCTGATATTTACAGCTATCAGCAGAGGAAAAAGTCCGATATCGTCGATAAATTATCGCCTTCGAATGTATTCCAATTTAAATGTCGTTGGTTAACATCTCAGTTTGCCGCAGATAACATTTTTAGCATTGATTTCCGTCGCGCGCGAACGAATTAATTATGCAAACGAGATTGATTTCATAATAATCATGATAAAATTGACTGGATATGCATTTAAATAAAAGATACGTAGTAGCACCGCGCGCGTGCGATTAATAATGAACATTACTTTCTATTCCAAAGCTGACATGTTGGAATGATTTGAATGGCATTTTCGTGGTGTTTTCAATATTAATAAAGTCATAATCGCCATCGTTGCAAGTGCCTAGCGATATAGAGTCATTTTAAATTGACGGTTTTTAAATTTCTATCAAGCTTTTGATAGCTGGCGCATTTAGATTAGGTACGCATTTGAATGGGAAAGAATTGAGCAGTAAACAGGTAAAATGGGAGCGTATAACAGAAATGTGGCAGAGATGGAAGTCATCAGTGCACTCCGAAACGCCTTAAGAATGACATTAATGCAGGCACGTAGTTTTCTCATACAATTAGCCGCTTGAAATGTGCATCGGGAAAAAATATACGGAATCGAGAACAAAATGAATAACAAATGACATACCACACACCGCTGCGACTCGCAACAAATGACAACTTTATTTGAATTGAAACGCTATTGTATTCGTATTGTTTCTGCCGTTTCGTATTACCCGTGCAACGGTTCTAATGAATTTAATATGCATTTATATCTTTGTTAAATTCAACCATCAAATCCACGGATATTATTTTCTTCGTCGTTTTCAATTCAATTTTAATTTTCTCCACCCAATAATGTTCTTGTGCTTCACTGAAATTAACCTACACGATAAAATGCAACGATTACGTTTATTATTTTTAATACCATTCGTATGCCGAACGCATAATAATAATCGTACGAAATATTATACTTACCTATAGCCAGGTGCATTTTGCTTCATCCGAGAATTACAATTACGAGAAATATAGCTAGCCGCACGTACGATATAACCTATTTCGATGTGAAGAAAAAAAGAAAGAAATACATATCATAATGATTGTTTTCGATGGCCGGTTTTATATATTATGTTGTTTCTGTCGGCGACGGCGACGGCGACGAACGCACATATGCATCGTGAAAGGGGTTGGTATTCAGTCACTCCGCTCTCTGCGTTTCCGTCTGTAATTAGATATTCGGAACCCGTAATTTGCCACGGTAAGAACAACGCGCCTTGTTTTATTATTGCGATTGCTCGCTGGCAACTGCCACGCCGCGTCGCGTCGGCGCGTAAAGAAACCGAAATTATAACCGAATAACAATCGTTTTGGGGATGGTGGATCTTGATCGCGAGATGTATCATTGCAGTCGTCATGTGGTTGAGACAAAAAAAGTTTATATACCTATAACTTACTAATTTTAGAACGAACATTAAAATATTGGATTTTACTGAAATTAACATTCATTAAATTCTTATTTATATGGGATTTTATTGCGTTTGAACCGCCACGAACATTAATTGCGCCTTCGTAACGTATTCTACATTTAGAATAAAATATAAAATAAAATAAGTAATAATAAAAGGTCATTAGAAACCTGTTTCGTTGCCTTTTTATTAGTTCACACTTGTTCGTTGCTCTTTCATGTTCAGCGGCGGCGGCGGCGGTTGGCATTCAAACATTCAAACTATTGTGTCGTCGCCGTATTCAAGGTGTATCAGACGTATACCAGCTCAAAAAAATAACGCTAACTGGCTAGAAGGCCGAAAAAACGAAGAAAAAATAAAACAGAAGGGAAGCAGTACTAGAAGGCGGTTGAGATCGAAAATTTGATGCTATATTACCTGAGCTTTTAGTCGTTTCGTGCTTTCCGGCTGAGGAATTAAAAAAGCCCGCTTGGGTCATCTTTAAATACCCGGGATCTTATGAATTATCATTCAGGTTCTCGATTAGATGTACTTCTTCGGCTCAGAACAATCGCATTCATAAAATATTTCCTATTAAAATCGTTATTGTGGGAAAAGAAATATCTATTGATTCGTTCGAATTGCTCGTTTTTTAAATTGCTTCTCCTCTCCGCCCATCCGGCATGTGCATAATTAATATCTTGTTTTTTTTTCGCTGTGTTTGCAGGTGAGTACCTCACATTTTACTCGACCGTGGTGGTGGCTCTCCTACATACATTGCCGCATTTCTTCAATTCCGGTAAATATAAAGTAATATTTACATTACCCCAATGCGTCACATCGACCCGACTCGTTTTGTGCTGCTTTTTTCCCTCGACGATTGCTCCAACATTATCGACTCACCGCCCGCAATCTAAAATTGAGCTCAATTTCTACAAATTAAAATACAAATCCGAATGAAATTACTACCCACGCTCCGTATTTTTACTGTCGGCCGGGGCTGCATTGCTGGGATGGTGAAAATAATAAATAGAAATTGCTCAATAGTTTAGTTTCGGTGCGCAGTAGGAGGGTTGGTGCACCACGTTTGAAATCGTCCGGGCGGTTATTTCGATTAATGTATGCATGATATGTGTACGGCCTCGGATTGCATGTTTCTGGTAGCCAACGAGCTCGAACTCGAGCGATTTCCTTTATTTTTTCTTTAGATTTAATACTAGTGAATTTCTGCTAAACTCGTAATATTTTGAAATCGATTCCTCCGTTGGATATTCCAATAAAAATTTCATAATTTCACGTGAGATGGCTTTGGACTTTATCTACTTATCTACATTTTCTGAGCAGTGTTGTTTATCATTCTGTTTAAGTATTATTATAATGATGCAATCTACTCGTAACTGCAGCAGCAGCAGCAGCCGTTGCGCCCATAATGATTCGGCAAATATTAAAAGGTTATTCACTTATACTTGGCAAATATTATTCCTTAATATGCGATGCGTTCTGTACATACTCGCAAGCACCTATGAGCACTTGGAGTACATTTCTATCAGTGTGCATGCAGGTATATATGCATGCGACTAAACGCATACAACACGTGTTGGGCGCGAGCGCACGCGCGCGCATCGCTGAGAATATTTTTTTCAAAGCTTTGTGCTTTTTTAATCTTGGAGGTATCACAATGGAGGCGCATTTTAATGCGCGAGAGCTTTGTTTTTCTTGCCTCTTCGCCTGGCAGTTGCAGTTGCAACCTGACGCAGCCGTGCATCGTCTCTATATAAAATATAAAACACTCACATTAATTCGAAATGCGGGAGAGAAGATAGAAGAAAAAAAAACGCGATGCATGCACAAATGAAGAGCGTACAAATGCATGTGCAAAAAAAGCGCATAGGTATTATAGCGATTGCAATACAGAGTTTAGAGAAATAAATGCGTCATAACAGTGCGCCGCAATGGGGGGAAGTGAACGAAGAAAATGTATAATTACTGACAAATGTGCATGGTTTTAAATTTTTTGAAAGAAGATATGTTGATAAGAAATCGTTAATCAGAAATATCTGTTGTATCGGATATATTGTAATTAAGCAATGTTCAACGCTCATGCTAATGAACAGGATTTGAACTTTCATAACTACTTTATACACATTAGACAGTTTTTTTCCAACGCCATTAGACATTATTTCCCTCATACATATAATATGCAATCCGCGCGTAATAACTAATAAGTAATATCAGTTACCTACATTGGTTCATTTTCATTATTTTCATTAGGCAAAAGTAGATCGGCAGAACGATCGCATCGCTGCATTTTCCGCTCCGGAAAAAATTGGAATGCCCCTAAGTCAAATCAAACTATAAATTATATTTTCATACACGTACGAATTTTCTACCGATATCCGAGACGATTGCGTTCGTGTGCGGAGGCATAGCATTAATGCACCTGCATTTTATTTATCGAAAGCGCGATACGAAGCTAAATGACAGAAAGAAAAAAGTTAATGCAAGTTTGATTTTATGAATATTGTAGCGAGGCAGCGCAAAAAATGTCCGCCCGCCCGGCTCTACGTAGAGAGAAAAACGAATATTATACCGGCTCAGCACAATCAATAATCAACCAATCGTGTAATGTTTAAAAGAACAAATAATAATGTTTTACACACAATTTACCGACGGGGCGACGACGACATACATCCACGCACATCGGAAAACTGGAGTTCGCCGCCGCCGCCGCCGCAGCATTATGATCCAACTGGAAGTTTTCATTTGCGTTCGAGAACTTGCGGCGCGGCGTGTAAGTTTGCTTAAGTGAAAGTTCGAAAATGTGTGAATAAGGTTCACCGCGCGTGCAAGTTGTATCCGTGCATAAGAAGTATGCGTATGTATTTATAGGAAAGTTAATATTTAAGCGGTCTCGAGGTGGTGGGACTACACGTTCGTTGCGTTTGGTAAATAATGTGCGCTCCGAATATACGCGCACACACGCACGAGGATATGGATATATGCATTCAAAAAGTATTTTGATGATGATGATTTTCAGTGCGAATGACATTAACGAGTGCGCGCGCGACGGCGATGTTGGGATGCGCATTAAAATAAATGATGATGACGATTGCATCTCATTGCGCGGCGCGGCGTGCGTATAGGTCAATGCATCTTTTACACTTTTCTCCGCAATTAGGGATTAGACATCATGTGCCATTCCATTTGCAGGCGTTTTTCTTTTTCTTCTGCTGGTTAATTCGCATGTTCTAAACATTTGCTATTGTGATTGCGATAGGATCATGATGGACGTGGGGGTCTCGATTATGCATTGGCGTACTTCAGCGACGCGTTGTAATCCCCGAACGCGTTTCTTGCATATTCCATTAATTGTATTGCCTGCCTGTGTATGGTGTGCATAATGGAAGACGATGATGATGATGCTGATGCGGTGCCCGTTCGAATCTCACCCACAACAACCTAGTATCCAGTCATGAGAAACGGGGTGCATTCATAAGGAAGCGCCATCGATACTGTTCCATGTATTGTCATATATAGGACGTATGGTAAGGGGAAGGGGCAGTGCGATCAGGACGAGGACGACTAACCTACATCCCGATTGATGTACACGTGGTACAAGTGGTTTTGATTGATCCGATTATTTATTTAGAAATGTTAGACTTGCACTAGAGTAGATTCTTAGAAAGTTCTCCGCGATATTAACTTATTGGTTAAATTAAATTTAATATTTATTAATTATTACAGTAAATGATTGGTGTTATTTGCTTCTTGCATAGTATAAATCAACTTTCAATCCATTTGATTATCTCGTATTTTAATATATAATATTAGATAGGTAATAAACTGTATCAACTACTACTTTTCATCATCCGAAGCAGTTACGTACTTATTAACTACCAACAATAGATCACAACAAAACGATACACACGGGCGTCGGTCGTCCATTGTGCGCGGCGAACGAACGGTTTTCGCCGCGGCCAGTTTATAACTATTTGATTTGCTGGCGGTAGTTAGAATATCTATCTGCCTACGAGATCGCTGCCGTCGAACAACTTCGCCTTGGCGCTCGTCGGCGGTTTGATACACGATGATGACTGTTCGCTTTGAGCCTTGTTGCAGCGCGCACGAGCTGTGCGGCAATCACGTGCGACGACAATGCCCCGCGCGCGTTGCATGCCGTGTGTTGATACGATAGTTGATAGTTAGCTAGTATGCAACTCCCATTCGACTACCACTATGCTACCGCTTGTTATCTATACTTACACAATAGTTGTTTGATTTTCGATGTCGACCGGTCGGCGCGACGCCGACGCCGACGTATAGATTGCACATGGTGTTTATGATTAGTTGATTGAATCTTGGAAAAAATCTAGATTATAGATGTTGATTTGAATATCTTGCGAACCACATTTTCCGTACGCGCGCACGTGTTTTGCGGCTGGCGTTGATGATTATGTTAGTGTCCGTGTAGTAAATCTCGGCGGGTAGGAGAATCTCTCTTCTCGGATGCGTAACACGCCAGCGAACTTCACTCTCGTGCGTTGATACTGGCCGCTGCTCCTGCCGCCGCCGCCGCCGACGACGACGACGAAGTCCTCGTAAAACGTAAAATGATGATACGCGCGTTGCGCGGCGTGTCGTCCTCGTCGGCGGCAGCATCCCTGCTTGCGCGCGCTTCGGGATTTTACAGCTCTTTACCGCTACAACCGCGCCAATAACACTTTCTTGCTCGTAAAAACCTTTAGCTGCCAACATGACGTGCTTATGCACTTCTGGGTCGTTCGTTCCTACAGCATAGATGCATCAAATTCATTCACTTTCCCTGAATTTTATAATAATCTGAATGAATTGTCGCTTGGGTTTGGTTTTAATATAGCGGACAAGTGCCATGGGTATGTTGCACCCATATCTGTCAGCATAACCAGTTTCCTTCAAGAAAACGCATCGAAGAATGCGTTAAACAAATATTTAATCAACTGCACCTCTTTGCGCGGCCGTGTGTTCTTGACTCTCGAGTTCAATGTTATCCTTGCTAGGCACATGCAAGCAAGCATACACCGATCGTTTTTAGACTCGCTTTGTAAAGCATTTGTTTTAGTTCCAGGTCTCCTTGAATTACTAGACGATAATAAAAGTTTATTCATAAATATAAAAGAACATGATGTCATTTTTTGTGTTACATTTACGAAAACATTATTCACATTAGCAATATAACAATTTTTAACGACATTTCAACTCGGCTTGTAGCAATAATAATTCTCATACACAGCGCAGCGTACGTAGCGCGGGTGATTGCATCGATATTATTTCGTTCGTGTCGTTCATCGCCGATATTAATTGGAATTACAATAAAAACTCGTTAAAAATCACCGATAATACTTCGATCCGTAACTGTAATAACAATGTATTGTATTTAAAACGTTTCATTCTCTCGCAAACGCAAAACATAAGCATTATTATGACGTGCGTACATATTGCGGTTGGCTTGCAGCGCGCAATAAAGCTCAATTGATTTATTTATTTTATTAAATAGCATTGCAATAACAAAAACCGAACGAATCCGCCGCAATCGGCCATAATAAATTGGCTATTCGCCATTGCCAGAACGCATAATGTGCGCAGAATATCAATGGCGCATTTCATTTAATAAGTTTAATGATTTTATTATTTTTTGCGCTGACTAATATTGTACATAATGATGCTGGATGTTACTCATTAACTATGTGTGTGGGTTTTATTTATAATACTTAACGATATTGTTAATATTTGTGTGAGAAAACTGCGCGCCTCGGCGCGGTTTGTATTTAATTGTGCGTTGCGAGTTTATCACGTAATTAATACGCTCTTCCACGCACGAATCGCCCGTGTGCGTCGCGCGAGGCACACCGGTCGTAATGGCATATGGCTTATGGCTAGTTTTATGAGCATAGAGCACCCATGCTTTTTGCGCGGTTTCGCTGCCGATAATTACCAATGCGTTAATAACGTAAATGCTTATCAATATATCGTTTCTATTTACTTTTGAGTTAGTCAGGTACGCAGCGGATGGGATTTTAAATTGTTGCAATTAGTGTTTTTGTAAGTTGTGTGCGAGGCGAACGCGAAACGAGCGAGAGAGAATCTTCACTTCCGGTTGCGATCACACGGTTGCGAGTTAACGCTTTGAGAATTTCTAAGTAATATTTTATATAATAATTAAAGATAAATTTCTCGAGAAATGTACTCGCACGAAGCGTACGAGGTTATATTTAGATAATCATACATATACATTTTATACTTATTACTACTGTTCGGCAGCAGAGAGCGAGAGCAATGCATTATCATCACTCGTAAAGCATTTAATATAAATAATTAATATAACGCGTAATATAAATATTATCTTTGTTCAATTATTAATATTTGCATTAGAAAACTATTTATGCCACATTTTATGACATATTGCGCGCTTCCTCGAGTTTTGTTGCCGTGCGTTTTCTTCCCGTTGTTCTTACGCCTGGAATATAAACAAAGACGCGAATCGCATCGTTTCCCGGCGCGGAATATTTAATATATTCTTGTAGTATATGCGCACATCAAATATATCGCCTTCGGAAAGAACGGTTTTCTATTAAAAATATATATTTTGATATACGATGCATTTATTGATAAATAAAACACAACCCGAACGGCTCTTATTGAATTTCTTCGTTTTCGCTGCGCCATGTGCGACGCGATGAATAATACATCAGAAAACAATTTCTATATTATCTTTTGAATATAATATCGAGGCATAAAATATATTATTGAATTAGTAATGGCTTAGATTTGTCGACGTTCGTTGTTCGTCATGCAATATCTTTCCTCCGATATCCGATATTGAATTATACTCGACATATAAATAAATGTATAAACTTATATCTGTCTACTATGCATTCCATAAAATCAGTTTATCGCTATTAACAACACATAAAATTTATCCGGAATATTTAGTTCCCGATATTAATTTCGATCGCATTGATTTCAACTTACTTCATTCATTCATATTTAATGAATTTGATTTCGATTTGATTTCGACATACTGTATATATCCTCATTTATCATATTCATATTATTATCAAAAAGAAGTTTAAATATTAATAGCATGTTCTATTCTGTTGAGCGAAAGTGTATATTAACGTCCATCGACATACATGCATTAATAAATTGATACGTATTTCATATAGTTTAATAATGTTCGTGTCTCATGCATATTGCATCCGACATAAGCGATCGCGAGACGTCGTCGCCGTCGTTGTCGTCGTTGACGTTGCACGGGTTCGCGATTAGAACAAACGGGGCATTTCGCCATTAAAGTTTTACAATTGCTCCTGGATTGGAAAAAAGGCGCAACGCGATCGTGTTCGTGTTCGTCCCCGTGCATCGGGCGATAATTCATAATATAAGTATTGCCGATTGCCTGGCTGCATATCGAATGCGCACCTCGTGCATTATGCATTCGCGCTGTTCATAGTTTAATACGCATATCTATATCGGCCGTGACGTCCACGCTTGTGGTCGTCAATTAATAATCACAAGTTGGTCTCTTTGTAATTTAACGTTTTGTACATATGCTAGTCGCTTCTGCAATTATGGCTTGCAAAATTTAATTATAGACCGATTTTTTCTTTATATGTACTGAACTAATATTTAATAATTAATGATCGATACAAAGTATCATGAGAATATCTAGGAATCGTTCTAATTTTAAACATTTGCAATTAATTGTAAAGTGGACGTGCGCAGTAAGTAACGAGCGGCGATTTAATATTATTATATTTAATTACTATGTTGTTTTGTGATCGCCGTAAACGTAATGACATAATTTCGTAACAAAGTTGAGAATAATTTAAATCGGCGCGGCGACCGCGCGCACGTTGCGCATGATGCCATTTATTAAAGACGATAACGTTTGCGCCGCGTGCATATATTATGAATATATTTTAAATTGCAATTGCCTGTAGGTTTTCGATTGGATCTGTTATTATATAATTGTGAACCATGCCATGCTTGCGCATGCATCGTAATTATTTCCGTAATTCGAATGGGAATCAATTCGCTGGACTTTTCTTGGGGAAAATTCATAAAATTGAATATGATACGAAATTTACGATTCGAATCAAATTACAAGTTATAACTTTATACACATTTCATATATACTATAATTTCGAGCATAATGCAAAGACCATCCGGTTTTCTATTCACCGCCGACTACAATTACACCATTTCCAATTTCGAGGCGATCATAATTATTAAAGCCAACTTCAGGCTTTACAGCTTTATATTACACGACGTCGACGGATGGACGGTGCAAGTGCGGTGGCAGTTAGTCATTCATTCGTAATAATATAATATAGAAAAAAGGGTTGCGATATATCTATGCGCAATAATACCACTAATCAAACGAGAACCCTTAGGGACCCACCACACCACCACCACCTGCCATTCATCTATCCATCCATCCATAATAGAGAGTTATTCTTTTTTCGATCAACTCCAACTTGAACACGGCTTTAATTCAATTCGAACGCAAATATCAATTCGTTGCGTCGACACAATGGCTACGCTGCAACAGCGAAAATCGATTCGATCTGATGGGTTTTATTTCTAACCATTTAATAAGCACTTCGGCGTTATGAATTTATTGTCGTACACCACACCGCATGTCCGTCCGCAGCGCTCAACAATGTGCGCATTCATTCGTTCAGCATTCGGGTTCGAAGTGCATTCGTGCATTTTTTAAGAGTGCAGTTAAAAGTGGAAAACGTTTCGTTTGCTCGAAAAAAAAGAGGAGAAGAGTTCCAGTATGTGTGCAGCTTTTGTGTCGTCCGGGGGCGCGATATAAATAAAAACTTATTTTAAAACACTTTATTTTGTTTAGTTTATATGCATGAAATATAAATGCGTTGAGCGTTGAGCGGAACGAACATATGTGATCACCACCGTCATGTATCAGACCGATGCTGCATCATCTGCATGTGTTTATACGAAGAGGTCGTCGCGTCGGAGGAAAGAGGCGCGAAGAGATCCGAAATAAATATACAACACACATGCAAAGCGCGCGCTCACTTAGGATTTATTATTTATTGCGCATAAATAATTTAAGCATTTCAAGTAGTTATATTGTGCGCCGGTCGTGGTGTACAAATGTGTCCAGCTGGCTTTCCACAGCCAGCGCCAAGCCAGGCGAAGACGAACAGATTGGGTATTTTGAACTCTTGGAAAACATGGATTTGAAATAATAAATTCGGAATTCTATAAATACTCAATGAAACACTACCGAAACGTGACAATTGCTCGTAAAGAATACTGGGTTTGGATGCGACTAAAAAGATTTGAAATCGATGCCGATTGCACTTGCATTGCACTTGAATTATTGAAATTGATCGGCTTCGAATAGCGGCGCGGCGTCAATGTTGTCCGTATCGGTGGTGCGCATTTTAATAAAATATCGCTGTATTAATACATATACGAGTATGTCACGGCGAGCTCGTGTGCAAAAAAAATCGGAATCGAATTTTTTCCCTTGTCACTTCGTTGCGGCCAGGCCGGGGGTATTTGTCTAGTCAATACGCGCATTATTAATAACATTTTTTGTGCATTTTTCATACAACAATGTTTTATAGAATTTAGTAGCAGGAGTTTTTTTTCCACGTGTGCCGCTTTTCGAAATTAACGCGCAAAAAATTGTATATCTGCTTTGAGCATTGGGGGTGAGTGTATAATATGAATTTTTCATGGCTGGCGCGCTGTGCTGCGCACATGGACAAATAAATTAAATAAAGCCTATCAATATATATATATTTTTCGAATTGGCCTGTGAGTGCGCGCCCGCGTGATACGATCCGCTTCGACGAGATGGTTTGCTGCATGTGCGCTTCAGTATTTCATATTCAATTAAGAAATTTCATTTTGTAGACGGGAGGGCGTTTGGGGGGCGCAAGCACACCACTTTCAATCCACCCACGTGTGTATGTGTGTGTGTTATACCGTTATATAAATGTGGGGTGAGCATAGCTACAGCGTATAAGGGTAGACAACGGATGTAGGGGTGTAGTGCCGAACATTATTATATCGACTACGTATATAAAACGTTAATATTATATTTTTAATGTACTACGTGTGCATGTTCTGTTTGATTACACTCGAAAATTGCTAAATAAAATTATCCAGAGGGGACTGTAGCCTTATAGCTTTGCAGTGTAAGGTATATAGATTAAAATAATTCATTTAAACGCCGCCGCCCGGCTCTTTCTGAAATCATTTTTTATCATCGCATCGAAATACTACATAATTTAACAATTTCCATCAATTGACAATCGACTTATATTTAAAGTTCAATTAGACACAAGTGGTCGTTTATTAGATTTCGGGCGCGCGCGGGCGTACAAATAGTCGAACCGAAAAACCGGCGCGGCGGCGAATCGAATCCGAAGGCGAAATGAACAGACCGGGAAAAAAAGAATACGCCTACACTATACATATATAACATTCCGTATGCTCTTGGTATTGATTTAAATCAATACCGATGCCGAACATAATACAATTCGTATTATATTGAATTAAGTATTCGTCGAGGAAGAAAAAATAGATTTCGTTCGTTCGGTACGTACACGAATCGAAGCCGACTTCGACGTCAAGCACACATGCATGTGTAGTGGTAAGCGTCTTTTCGGTAGCAGCGTTTTCGACATATATAGGTTACATTCGTTTCTTGCCACCCACGAGCACGTGCAGCGCTAGCAAAGTCTCAGCTCGGGGGTAAATCCGTCCACGCGGCGAGTGCACCGAGTCGAGAGCGAGAGTAACCCACCACCCACCCACCACCATCGTTCGGGTTTAATTTTCAAATACAATCGCCGACGCAAGCGCGCTCACAAGAAAAGCGGAGGGGTCCGCGCGAGCGCCATTGTTCTATTTTTTATGCGCTGAATAATAGATTTGCCGCATAAATACTTAATTCGCGAGCAGAATTTTCCAATAAATGTGATCCGCGTCGGACGTGGATGGTGCGCCCGCCACCCCAAACGCTTCCTGTGCGCGCGCGCGCGCATGCGATGCGCTGCTCCCCTTACCCGCTCCTTCGCCGGTGCGGCGCGGGCGAGAGAGTTGTCGGGAACTTCTCCGCGGGGGATTAAAAAGTTAAATTTAACATGATTGCTGAGCGTTAAAATATTAACGCGCGATGAAATTTATATAATTTTCAAGGATTTAGCGCAGGGATTTCCATAAAACAACTCACTATTTCCGCGATATGAAATCGTATTTTGTTCTGATTAATTATGCAACAATAAATTAGCGATTACGTCAACTTCCTGCGGACAGCACAATATAATTAAGCATCAATCAAACTCTGAGAGATGTGATTTGCTTGCTTCTCGTGTGTGGTGTGCGTGGGAGTTTTACATTTTGCATTATACAATCCGCAATCATGGAATCGAAAACAAATCGAAACATTTAATAAAACAATGCGGCTATGAAAAGTCACCATTCATTAATAACAGAGTTGATCCGGTGCACATAGATACGAAGCCAAGTCGCCTCGGTGGGAGGTTAGTGATAAATCAAAATTCTGAGGGAATATTTTATAAGTAATGTCGCTGAGCACGGCGCGCTGACATAATAAGAGTTTATGATCGAAATTCTCGTTCTCGAAATGAGTTACTTATTCTAGGTAGTTTCGGCGCACGCTGGATAACGAACGGGGGGCGGCGCGGCATGATTTAAAATTCAAGCGACAATACTGTCAACTGCGCTCACGCTCGTGTCGGAAAAAAAACTAATTTAATATGAATAAGTAATAAGGCATAAATATGTTGTTATAAAACTCGACCCTCTGATGCCGGTCCCACCGCTTTTTGTTATGTACGAGTTTATATGAGTTTTTTTTGTCATATTTCGGGTTTCTTTATTATTCATTCCCATGTATACAATGCTTCAATTTCTACTTTCTTGTATTTTAATTATAATCTTCTATTATGCTTACAATTCTTGACGCATTTATCTTGTCAATGTTTTATTTAATTTGATAGGGATTGTTGTTGATTGTGTTGAATGCATTAGATTTGTTTATGAGAAAGTCCAGTTTGCATTTTTTCGCTGTGGTTTTTTTGTGGGTTAGTATCGTCAATGTTTGTACATTTCGCGAGCAAAGCGAATGGTGGTGATGCGTTTGGTGCGCCACCGACGCTCCCGCCGCGAGGGTTAACAACGGCCCGTCGCCTCCACCAACACACGCGTTCGCGGGCATTAACTAATATAATATTCTATTATTTTTTATTCGATGCCATAAAATATGAAAGGGAAGTGTATATTTTCGAGAGTGCATATAAATTATTTATATTCAAATCCATTGTGTGCTGCTGCTGCTGCTGTTGGTGGAGATGAACCGGGCGCACGCGCGTTTCTCATCTTTCGCGCGACACGAGTAGTCCTGCTTATACCAAGGCCCGCGCACAGGGTGCATTGCATTATTTAGGCGGCGCTGTTCCCGTATACATTTAACATGATATATCTGCATTTTATAAAATAATAATATGAACTGCCACTCGGTTAATTTATTGCCGACGAGGTGCGCGCGCGCTCGAGAGATGCTGCGGCGCGCTTCGGACGGAATTGGATGGAATTCAATATGAAGAGCATCGTGTGCATCGCGAATGGCGAGATGTACACTGCCGTCCCGTAAACACTTTTGTCATTGATGAAATTTTCATAGATGATTTATTTATTTAACGTATTTTGTGTATAGTTTCCCACTCGTTTTCTTATTATATTCATGCGCGCTGCAAACGCTGAAATTTATTATTATTGTTTCCGCGCTCGCTGCTGCAAATGCAATTCCTTCCCAGGCACGTGGGGTACTTATTCATATATCAATTTTATTATTTATTCAACCTTCAGGTTATACTTATTGCGGAAATTGATTAAAATTTTGAACGTAAATTTTATTTTACTTGAAATTTCGAAGACAAATCTAAACATTGATACTCAAATCATTTGATCACGATGAACGTGCGTGCGTGCGGAGCTGATATCACAAAAATAAAAAAATACATTTAAATAAACAGTGTCGACGCTGATGGCGTTGCAAGCGTTGTGTATCTCGCGCCTCACACCTATGACACCCATCTCTACACCTATCCATCTACAAAAAAATAACGTACCCGCACGCCCCGAATCATCCCACCCTTTCCTTTTCCTCTCTCTCACTCTCTCGCCCTCCCTATTGGCAACCCCTTCGCGTTCGTTTTTTTTGCGTTGTATATACTTCATCAGTCCCGTGAAGCTTTTTCCAATCAATAGAAAAAACATTTTTTAATTAAACACAAGCAGCCAACATACGGTATGGCGGGGCGGACGGGCGGGTGCCGCAGTCGCACATCGTTATAAGCAGCCACCCCCCGTCCGTCCGTCCGTCCGCCTGCCGCCCGGCCGGGAGAGACGACGATATGCGTTACAAATATGCGACATGTCGTCGCGTGCGAAATGAGAGAGCGCGCGAGAGCGCGAGCGAACCGGCGCGCATTGATTTCGTATAGAAATCACGAATTTTTTCATTTGCGCGTTGCGCGCGCAGCCGATAAAAGAAAGAAAAAACATTCTCCCCTGGGGGGAAGGGGTGGCTGTGCCCATCCCCTTCTCCTCCAACTCGTGCGTATTACGTATGCTGCGTGCATACGTACAGTACGCGCGGGTGTCGCTGGCCGGCGGCGCCGGCGGTCGTCCTTTAATTCCCCGCCACTCCCGGGGATGGCTGCTGCTGCTGCTGTGTCGCACTCTCGCGACCGCTCTCGTTCGTTGATTGATCACATCTATTATTTCAGATTTCGTCATCCACCCTCTCCGCGACTCGCGCGTCCCCGCGCCCGCTCGTTCATCCCCCTCAAGCGCAAATTTTTACGTATGCGTCATCAAAAATCGAGTGCAAAGTTTTTACACGCCCGCCCGCCGAAAAAATATCCCAATGGCCGTTTAAGTTATTTGTAATCACCACCGGTTTGTTATTCCATTTCCAATCGTTGGCGGTGCGCAAAAATATGCGCGCTTCCGCCAATTCGCATAAATAAATAATAATCAACGAAAGCAGCCATTTATTCCGAAGCACTTATTACGCATTGTTATTAAAAATACCATCAAATTGGTAGCAAAATTATATAAAATTTTTATACGTTTGTTGTACCACCGGACCGGTAATCATGATTTAATATTACTTATAGAAAAAAACGCAACTTTAAGAATAAATAATAGCACCAAACGACGCAAACGAATAAATAAATAACTATTATTATTAAAAACACAAACATTGATGGGATATGTGCGTGTGTGTGTGTGTGTATTGTTGGACTTCTAAGAATAATAATACTATCGTGTGCATGGGGGCCTCAATCAAGGCCGCCGCCGGCCGCCAACATCTAACGCGCAGGCTGTAATAATAAAATTTATATTTATTTATTTCCTCAGAAGCAGAAAAATGTTTGTATTTAGATTGATTGTTATTTTATTTTTATAAAAATCAATTGTGCCGCCGGGCATTGTTATTATTCTCCGACATCGCCCGTCGTTCGATCTATAATTGAAATTCATACGTAGCGTATACGTTAGTACAACTCCTTTGCCAGTTTCGAATATGAAATGTATACAATTGGCGTTATTATATGATTAATATTGAATGCAAGAAGCATCCCGTATATGCATGATTTATGTATGAGATCAAATTTACAGGGAGTTGGCAGCGGCGGGTCCGTTAAATTAAGCACACAGAAATCGGAAGAAAATAGTATTAATCTCAACATGATTACCCGCTTCTCATATTAGTCGTGCCTGAACAATAACAACAATCATAATTATAACCGAGATAGAGAGACTTAATTAACCTATCGTAATGCGAGAAAGACTCGTGTATGCTGTTCTTCGATACCATCAATTCTTCGCAATCACTTTAATGACATTCCACATTCAACACATATTATTAAATATCCATTCAATTCGTGCGCGCAACACATTTGCGGCGCAATCGAGTAGTTTCCAAGCGCGCGAATTTATAATATATTAATAATAACAAACGGGTGCGATTAAAACGCTCGGCGGAAAATTTCCTATTCTTACCGACTGCAATCTAGCTAGGTACGTGTAGCCCGCACGGTAGTGCAGTTTATGCATGGAATGTGCATCGCACGATCGTATTAAAATATTTACGCGACGCCCATTAATTATTCAGCGCTCAATGATAATGCTTTGGATTATTATATTTAATTGCGACTAGCAAACAGAGAACATACGAGTAGTTTGGTAGCATTTCTAATACAATTTTAATCGTTATCATCGTTTGATTGCAATGGGAATTTTTAAATTTAATACTATAAATATAATTTTCTATATTTTTATCTTGAATATTTGATTAACTACACCAATTTACACTTATCTCGATCCAATTGCAATATAACGATGGGAAAGAAAAAAAATAACCGAAACACATAAATATTATTTATTTTATTCTAGAATAGACCCCTTTTCTCAGCAATTACACGCGTACAATTGGAATTGTTCACATTGACTCATCGATATATTATAAAATATTCGTATATTCCTATTCACACTCTTCTTGAGCGGGAGTGCTGCGGGCTGAGAAAAAGGGGTGAGCGCCATAAACTATGGGGCGAGTATAATTACGCGCGCGGTGAGCACAATGCGAGCGCGCGCGGGTACAGCCTTTTTCTCGCTTTTTTTCGGAGAGAAAATCGATTAGTAATTAATTGGTTATATGGACGACCTAAAAATGAAATAAATTACCTTATTTATACAAGGGGTGCGCGCGCTTGGCACGGCTGCGCGATCGACCACCCTACCTACTTTTCGGTCGATTCATTATTAACACAAATGAGTGGAATTGTTTGTTTTCTTCTATGGAAATATGAAATATTGATGGCGAGCGCTGCGAGCAGCGCAACGCAGCGTTGTTATCGATGCGTTGCGTTTCTTCTAATAGAAAGAAAGACACGGTCAACACACTGAAAGGCGGAAAGGTGGCTAGATAGCTGGCTATATACCGAGTACGTATGTAGGCGTGTATTAGTTGAACAACGAAACGTGTTAATGCCTAATGGTCGCGTCGAGGGAGAACCGGTTGACGAGGAATGTAAATAATATATATGAAAGGTTTGACTGAAATTAATTTTAAATATTACTTGGTCGAAAGCTTGCCTTCTCCAATGCGCATTATTCTAGTGTTGTAGTAGGTTCGTAGATCATTTCTAATTTGTTTCCAATGATTACATGAATGCCGAAGGGGATAATTTCTTTTGGACATATTAAATTGAAGTGAATTTATTTTTAGTAATATGTATTCAGATTTCGTTTTCACACATAGTCGACTAGTATGATTATAAGTACCAGATTCACAATATGCGCGAAAAGTGAGTGTTATTTGCACCACCGCATATTTCCAGGTGCATTTCTTTATTTTCCTTCCACTCGAAGCGGTTCGTTCGGGTAGGAAAGAGGAGCGTTTTTCATTTCGCTTTTCACGCTCCGTGTAAATATTATCATTTTATACATCTAACGCGTTAATGCTAACGAGCGGGTCTGTATGCGTGCACTTGAGCAAACAACGACGCCTCCGTTGCATATCATGCGCGCGTTGGCCTTAAAAGCGTATGAAGTACTTTAATATACCTCCGCCGTACATCCGCTTACTTAACACTTCGCTTAGTTTTTTCGTACAAATATGTGCGATTATTAATATTGTTCGATATTTCCTTAATTTTATTACTTTGATGACTTTTTATGAGCACTGATGAGTCATTTAAATTTCCTCTCGATGGTTGTATTTCCGGCACGTTGTGAAGCCATTCAGCAATTCGGTCATGAATGAAATTTCGTTCCATTCGCAACGGTACAAAACTCTCTCGACTTCGGCGCTTCAGCACATATTCTCTTCTCGCGCGGGCGCGCGTCACTACAAACACATAAAACGACCGGGCGCTGGGCTTCGTTGGGCTGTGTGTGTCGCTGCGCGGCGGGCGTCTTTACGTCGTCGTCGTCGTCGTCGTCGTCGTCGTCGGCATGGCAGCGAAATTGCGCCGGCTCGCGCCCGTCGACGTCGACGTCGGCGTCGACCTCGTACGCGCGCTTTTATATAAACCGAACTAGACACTAGCCAGACTGTGACATTGACCCTCTCAGCGCCGGCGAGCGGTTTCACCGACGAGTTCCTCTACACACCGCCTCTCGAAACGCCGCCGCCGCCGCCACCGCCACCGTCGGTCGCACACACATGCACCGCGGATGAGACGGCGAGAATCCGCCTACGCATCCGTCGTGTCGTACTTATGTTACGTGCGCTACTTGCTATTCCTCTTTTTGTTTCTCTTTCCCGAATTCGTAATTTAACTTTGATTTCCCGAATAATTCCCCAATTATAGAAAAAATAAAAAATATGTAATAATACCTAGATTGGAATTTGTTGAATAATAGGCTCGAATCATAATACTGAAATTTGAACCGTATTACTCCAACATTTGGTTGACGTAAGACGAGCAGTACAGCGATGTATCATTAAATGAATTCATAATGAATGTTTCAATTAACATCAATAATACTTTATTAATATAAATGGACAATAATAAAACTCGGCGGCGGCGGTGGCAGTTCGCTTGCAGTTATGTATGCGGAATATATTTATTTGGCGCAGCATGCGCCGCCGCGAGCAGCCGAAGTAATTTCACTTTATAAATAAATAAATTAAGGTCGATATATTAAGTTTATTGTTATTGGATGGCCGGGCGCATTCCAGCGGCGGCGCATCCATATTATGATTCGTACCCTCATACTACATTGGTATTGTTCATTCGTATTTATTTGTGTAATGCAACTCTCGTGTGTCGCCGCGCGGGCGGTCAATAATTCAACAATTCGGCCCGCCGATTGCAACAACGAACGCGACGATCGAACGAACGCATCGATACAATTACGGCTTTTTATTTGCCCATATCGCGGCCGTATGTTTAGATTCGACTTATAAATTGACAATTTGTGCATGCATGAATGAGAGAGAGAGAGAATGAGAGTGGCTTGGCTGGGCTGCATTTCGATACCATTCCGATAATGTGCGTTTGTTGTGATTGTGGAATTATTTAGGCTATTGTTATTTCCAAGTTGTATCGTGCGTAATGGATGATATTTTAAATAGTTCCCGTATCATGCTGACTAGGTGAAATATGCGCGTGCCCGCCGTCAGTGATTTGTTATAATTTATGTTAAGATTTTATTTCAATTGTTTTTGTGTTATTTAATCGGAATCGACATGGATATGTTGTCGAATAAAGGCAAAAGCCGTCGATATTTAATGCGATAGAATTTATCAACAATAATAATCGTCGTTCTTTATTACATTCGAAAATTACCAAGTAAATTCCATCGAAAAATTAATTATACATGCAATAATCCTTCGTTATTACTACTTTAATAAATTGAATACAGTAGATATATGCACACATTCGATGTACAAATACAGAACATATTTATATTTATTCAGTGAGCGATACCGTTAAGTTGGAAACATGCGTCGGGGCCGTCGCCGTCGTCGTAATGTGCGTCTAGCGTCCGTCCCCGTCCATCGTCGTCCCCCCATTCGCATCGGCCGGCCGCGCGTTTTGCTCGCATGTATAAATATAATAATTGTATAAAGTTAGTTTTATATTTCTCGTTATGATGTCTCCAGCAAACGGCCACATGCGGTCATTATTTAATCTATATACACACAAAACGTGCGGTCCCGACTGACCCGCCGCCGCCGCACCGTCCACCATCAGCTTGTTGGTACTCTGGCGCTATTAATTCTTAATTATATTGATGTACTATTATTAAGGACTATAAAAGTTCTGTTTCTTTTTCTGCCGTCGCATTTCTCCGTCTCGAATACGTGTGGATGTGTGTAGTCCGTGGTGTCGTTGCGTAAGTGCGCTTGTTATTAATTTTCTTCTGAAAAATCGAACGTTGGACGATTTTATAATATATTTTTTAAAGATTACAACTTGCAAAGGCATAATCATTGTTTCGCTGCTGCTGATGCCTGGCATCATTTCGGACGAATGCTACTCGGTATCAGATGTGTGCATATGCGCAAAGGCCGTAATTATCGTTTTGGAAAGAAGTCGAAACGAGCCGAGGGGCCGAGGGTAATTTCTTTAAGTATATAACATATCTTTTTCGCGGGTGCTTATTAGGTTCGCTTTTAATTGCCACCGCACAGCAGCGGACCGGCTCTCGTTACATATACGCCACTTTCCTTCTGTTCGCCGTCCACAATCTCCACCGACATCTCGAATTCACGACGCGGGCAGGGTCCGCAAATGTCGTGCAATAATTTTCGTACTTACTCCTTTTGTCTGGCGCGTTTTGCGATTATTATAAAATTGAAGTTTCCTGCAAACGCTGCTGCGCCGGCCGCTCGCGAGATATTGCATAATCGCGGCTAATGAAGATTTGTGCGGCGTAATTGAAACAATAATTCGCCTACGGTAAATTAATATAAATAAATGTAACGACCATCATCCTGTGTGGTATGCCGCGTGCGCGCCTGCATTGCGGATCGCACGCTCGATATAAATAATTCGACCTCGCGACTGGTATGCACACACAAACTCCTCTGCCATCGTCTGCCACATGCTTCCAGCATCCATCTACATAACTAAATAGTAATTCGGTCGGTTCCATGCATAATTTTATTGTCTCGCGGGTCGAAGTAAATTTACACAATTGATGCTTATTGAATGGTTGCCGCCCGCCTCCGCGCTGCATCCTAGCACATCAAAATGATTCGTAATTGTTTTAACTGCGCAATTCCTCAATTTTGGTCATTTCCCATGTTTAGCTGTCTAGCACAACTGCTGCATCACTAATCTTATATTTCTTTCTTTTCCAGGTGAGTGTCTATTCTACTACAAAACTACATTGTTGCAAAAATTTTGGGGGTGAGTTTAAATAAATGTTTCGGGTGCATTATGAAGCAACTAAATTTTGTATACATTGCATACCGGGCCCGACGGCAATTAGAAAATGGGCTTTAAAACATTTTCACGAGCAATTAAAGTGCGCAATATGAGGCTCGGATAAAACCGCAATGCGTTTATAAAATGGAAGGGCGCAACAATTCCCATTTTAATGCGGCTGTTTTCCTTCTATATTGCTACTTAAAATGCTAAAATTGTAAGATTTAACAAAGTAGTTTGATAGCCTACGGCAATAGTGTTGCAATTCGATGCGCATTCAATCTAAAATCAGGTGCAATTTAGACATAAAATGCAACCTGCGGCCTAATGCTTTTAAGCGCAACGCAGGTGAGGAAAAAACGAGGAACAAATTAGACGTGTGACATGACAGTCACGCATGTATGCCGAACAATCTGTGTCCAACGCGCGGACGCGCACGCTACAAGATAAATATCCGTGGGCATCGTTCATCCCATAACCAGTTACACGTCCGCCGCGTGAGATGCTGCTGCTGCACATTGCAGCACACTGAGCAGGAGCAGCAGCAGGAGGCATCATTGTAATACGTCCACATCACTTCTCACTGCGCTGTGGCTGTCGTGTCGCGTCGAGGTGGCCTCTTCATTTCTTGCGGGCTAACAAGGCACGCGACTGCCTCTGCGCCTATCTATTGGTGTTATCGCGCACACCAATGGCACATGGGATGCATGCTCGCATGCATACGGCGAACGAACGAGTTAATATTACAGTTTCGACAGATACGCATTTCGTCGTACGCTGGCGCCGCCGGAGAGAAACTATAGCCGAACTAATATCATGCCTAATGGATGTCAAATACGCATTAATCATTATTAAAGATCGTCGATAATTAACTGGAAGCTAATACGTCGTCGACGTCGAAGTCGACGGCGGCGTCCGCCTCTTCCATCGATGTGTCGCAGTCTCGGCGTCGCGTCGGTTGCGATCGATATTAATTATTACTATTAACATTAACGCATTACTTTGCCAACGGTGGCAGCCAGCGTTTTGTCATCGAGAGCAATTATAAAATAGAAATTAAACTTTCCTCGATTAGCCCGGCGGACCACGCTCACAAACTAGTTCATTGTCTTCAACGCGCGTTTGTTTAATTATTGGTTATTCAAAACATTTTTCCGCTGGCGCAGCATTTCAATCAAACGGAAATTGATCACAAACACGCAGGCCTGCCCACTAATTGCGATTTTGCATTAACATCATGTTTACGTTTTACAATAAATGTGGGCAATTACATAATAATAAAGAATTAAATGCATCTCTTGATTAATCGTCGTCATCGCGTTGTGGCTGCTCAACCTTGAGTCACGTAAATATTTAATAATCGTCTTTTATGAGATGGTTCTCTATGCACGAACGTACAAAAGTTTCTTTATTGGTTAATTAACCAATATGTTTGTCGTTTTTTATATCGGTCACAATTTGAATATATCTTCGCAACCGCAAAAGATCACGAGTTTTTTTTATTACCATGGACAAATATATATTAAAATATATTCAAAGCAATTAATAATCTCCATAAATATGTATATTATATTAAATTTAAGTAGTATTACATTTGAATGCCAAGTATTTTCCATGTTTTTAGAATGTTCAAGGATTACCACTAGTCGTTTCTCTTAACAAAAATAAGATTTTATGAATAATATTTTCGAAAAGCAGCCCATTTGCGATAAAACAATCGTGCATAATTGTCGGGTATAGAATACATTGTCCAAATAGTGCCATGTGCTTGTTAAATAAATAATGCAAATAAATAATTGTCGACAATTCTCGTTGATTGAATCTTAAACGACATCGTCATGCTGATTTCAAATGCAACATTGTCGTACCATTGACGACACAATAATAAAAATAGCTAAATTAATGCAAAATAAATATTAAAATATATATAGAGGCCATCATTTTACGCGCAGTCATCTACTACGTTGTTTGCCACACGTTACATTTAACCCGGACACTATTCAAATAACTGGCGCTATTCAATAAACAATCGCACTTATTATTTATTATAAATTATGATTTTATCACGTCATACGTACACGTATAAGTGACATTGCATGAATATTTTTTATTTGCATTTGCAACTTATAAATGCAAAAATGAGCAAAACCTTGAATTTTTTGTTCTGCCACAATTTAACTATTCAATCATTTTGTAGCATTATATGTTATTATTTAATGATAGTTTTGTATAAATTGTATACAAATATTATTCGAAATTAACTTATCGTGTGGTAATATATCGTAATACACACTTTTCAAAACGATTTCGTTTTGAATGTATGCGGGGCATGTCGACATGATTTTCGCGCGATTGAAAATTCGCTTTACGACATAGAAAACCGCATTTAAATAAATTGCCGCTGGACACATCTGTGCGTTTCGCGAAATTATTAAATACGACGCAATATTTATTACCCAACAGTAATAGATCGGGCGGGAAATTAAACAATTTATTGAAACCGATTCGATTTCGTTGGCGACCGGCATCGCATCCTCGTCGCGTGCGAATCGATTAACAATTTACAACATATTCTATATAGTATTTCGGCCAGCCGGTGAGAGACATTTAAATCGCGCGTACTGCGCTAATATTTTATAAATATAACCGGCGATATATGCGCGGATGCGTTCCGTAAATAAATAAACAAGAACACCGCATTGCACACACGATGAATTTTCACATTTTGAGGTTTATCGTATGTCAAATAATTTAGCGAATAAAATTAATTGCCATCGAAATAATTAAATATTAAATATTCACTTAAAATTACTTGTTACCTAACTTTTAATGGTTCTCAACATATTCTTGGTAATAATTTATTGAAATCAGAAAAGAAATTAAAGAAACTTTTTCCGTATAATTTATTTACGCTCGCATTTTACATTCACTCGTCGGACGTTCGTCGGCATTCGTTGGGGCCCATAAAAATAATTGTATATCGAAAATAAACGAAGAAATAAGGTGCGCACGTCACCTCGGCCGATATTAATTGGCTAGATAATATATCATTTGCTCGTGTCTGCGATGAATCTTACATACGTGTATGTACGAATGTGAATCGCTTCGTTTCAGCGCCATTATGCAGATCGGTACAATGTGCATATGACAAACAATTACTTCTATTTGCATTATGCGTATTGCTAGGCGCGCGCACGTCTGCATTGCTTGCTTGCTTTCAAGGAGGAGCCCAGCAAGCAGAAGAGAAGAAGAACGGGCTGGAGAACTTGACTTTCATATTTATGGACGGTGTTGACAGTGCTCATTTGTCGCCGGCCCACACGTATTACAATAATGTGTGGCATCGTCTGGCTCAAGATTACGTTGACAACAGGGCTGTATTTCTTATTACAATTAATTTTAATTGAGTTTTAACAACAAAAATTTATTTATTTATAACAAACCAAACTATTCTTGAATTTATTTTGAACGACAATTTTAAATTGCTTGTCAGGCGGTGGAAACGGCCCTGTTCGAGATCTTTCAATTAATATTCTATAAGTTGAGAACAAAACATGCACGGGAAATGTATCGAGCCACATCATCAGGCTTCATTCATTTCGACGATTAATTTAATTGAAATGAATATTTATAAATTCGTAATAAATATTCAAATTAAAAATCTCAATTATAAAACACGATGTTCTGTTCTTTGCATTCAAGTCAGCCATAATTTTATTCATTTGAATGCCATATAGAAATATAAGATGATTTCATCGACTTTACGGCGCAATTAAATAAGTATTTCACTCGCAAATGAAAAATACGTATAATCGCCCTGACGAAATTAATAAAATCCGCCGCGATTAAAATATTTTCATTTCATGGACTCTCAATCTATCTCGTTCCCGAAGCATACTTATCGATTTGTTGTGTTTTTATTTCTCGTTTTTCGTACCGTCGTCGTTTTCCTCATTAAAAATTTCATTGCGACCACATCAATTATTTATAATGACATTTTATTATATTATATTATAGAATTTAATATTTATAAATACACGTCTAGCCTCTCGCAAGTCGTTTATGGCGCTCTTTCGCCCGGAATATTATATATTTATTTATATATGCGGAGAGTTCCACGTTCTACGCTTACATAGAGAAATATGAAATTGCGCACCCAAACGAAGAGTCGCATTACTTACGTACACATTGAATATGTATTCGATTTCGTTGGCATCCACTGGGCGAGCACGATTCGCCGCAATTCCATGCAATTCGCAGTAATTTCTCGCTCGGTATAAATACGCCATCTACGTAATAGAACGGTGTTACACGGCGCTCTCTTCGTTGTTTTAGATTATTAACTAATGCGTCGCGTACATTTATAAAATGTATTATTAATAATAATCATTTTAAAGTGACCCGTGCACGCCAGCTACGCCACTGCGACCGCAGCCGTCGCCGCCGTCGTCGTCTCGTTCATGCATATTATACATAAATTAATGAATTCAACCTACATCACATTTTATTATTTTAATGCCGTACGGTTCGTATCACACGTAGAAGAGAGAGAATGAGCGCGAGCGCGCGCACACATACGTTTCGGACTCGGTCTTGTAATTGCTTCTTTTATTATGCATTCGCATGTGGCCGATTATAAAATAATTATAATGGAATTATATTATATTAGACCTGTCACTTTTAGCCCAATCGCACACGCAGGTACCTATTTGTTTTACGATATATTTTATATGCTATTCTATATTTCATAATTTTATTTATTACATTAAACTACTAGTGACTTGGTTTTAAGTTTAACTATTCGTACGCACGAAACCGCGTAAATAGAAATTTCATCTCGAGCGCTAATTCATCGATTGCCTTAAAAAATTCACACAGAGTTTCTAGCGTCCAATATTTCAACTCTCTCTATATCTCTCTTTCTGGACGAAATAATTTTCGCTGGGTATGTAAATTTCTCGGCGCGTCTAATTTTATTCGCCGCTAATTGGTTGTCAAAATAATCTCTTCTCGTGCAATGAAGTCGTCATGCGCACGCGGTGTTGTAGCCCGCCGCGCGCGCCAGCCAGGTCGCTCAATGCATTATGCAAAAATAAACAATTTGTTGCGGTTATGATTAACGAATGGATGGGTGTAGTCGTTGGTGTAGCGAGTGCGCATGCAGCAAGCACATGATATAGTTTATGTCAAGTTAACGAGCGCGTCCAGGCTCCGATGCTATTTGTATAAGAATAAAATGGAATTATGAAAATTTTAAACATATGTTTCGTCCATTAGTTGGCAGCTTCTGGCTTTTATTTAAGCGATATTTGATGATCCCGTCAACGCAGACGCAATATAAATACACTTAGCCGCTTGCCGACCGGAGATGATGTTATCGATGACGACGACGACGGCGAGCGGAGAGTGCAAACGCACACCAGATGGGTAATGCTGAAAATCACTTAATTGAATATAAATAATTTCCATATGGAAAAACGGTGTGCGCGGTACACTGCGATTGAACGATTTTCATCATAAGTATGCATACTTATTGACTTCATTAGTTTGCGCAGGACAAGGAAATTTTTTTACTAAATTAATAAGTAAATACAGATTTTTTGGTATGATAATCGGCAGATGTTTCGTAGACTCGGGGGCATCCAACGATGTATACGTATTACTTAGGCATCAATTTGATGACATGGTGTAATTTATATTTTCTGCATTGGAAAAAAACTTGTTAAGCACAATAGTTTTTATTTACAACTCGGTAATTGTTAACAAGGTTAATCATTTCTAAGCTCAAGGGTAAAATATAATAACTTTCTGCGTATTTTCTGTTAAAGTCACTGCAATTTATTTATTACTCCGCAAAAAAATATGTAAATTTAAATTTAATACTGCAAACGAAATTTATTACGTACATTGGTGAATGAACATGTTTTTAATTTAAAATTTATTATTTCTTTTCGCACGTTCGCGACGTCGGCGTCGATGAGACGACGAGGACGGGTTGGGGCGCATTTACATATCGATAGGATTTCAGTGCCGCCGTCGCAATGAATATCGCATTATGTATCATAATCAATTCGCATTTTCATTCTCTTCACTCATCGCGTATTTACAACTTACCACCCGTCGCTTGAAATAATCTGCGCGTCTTTGTGCACCGCACGAGTCCTCCACACTACTCTCCCTTCTTATCAATTGCCGTCTTCGTCACCATCACGTGATGCGCGTATATGTGCACTTTTCTCACTGCGCCTGCGGGCGGAGGATTTAAATCGGAACCGACTTATGTGCGCGCGCGGATAATAATTCCCGCATTTTAATTACACACCAACCATATATCTCCATTATTTCGCCGACGCGTCGAACGTTCGATAAGTCATCTCTCCGCCATGCATGGTGCGGTTTTTGCGCGCGCGGGCTCTCTGCATCCGATCCGTTTTTGTTCTTCTTTTTATGCATACGAATCATCGTGGGCATATCGACATATATCTCCTTCTCTTATCCACCACCCACGCAATCGGTAATATGCAACGGCGGCGGCGACGGCGGCGGCGGAAGTGTGCGGATATACGCGCGGACGTGTCGATGCGAGAGGACATCGTCGGGAACTATTTGCATCCTCACCACCACCACCACCACCCTCGCAACTACCACGCCGGCATCCACAGGTATTGCAGGGATAGCTGGGTGTGTGTATGTCGCTGACGAGATTTGCATATATTTTAGTTTGTGATAGGTTTGCCTCAAAACGCATTCCGCATATTATGATCTATTGCGGTATAAAATTAGAGATTTTTTATCCCGATATTGGAACCATTATTTATACTTTCGGTTGCATCGGTTGCGCCGGGTGCCAACCGCATCGCCGCCGCCGCCGCACGTCGGCAGAGCGTGAAATACTTGAAAATAAATAAAAATTGATACTGAAATATAGCAAACATTAATATGGAAAAAGCTTTCGACGTTTCGATTCAGATAGGGATTTATTTGTGTACAACTCGCGCGTAACATAATTCAGCGTAATTCCGACAACGCAAAACTTCGGCCGTTGCACATCCGCCACCACCACCACCACCAGAGAGACATCGTTATGCGCCCCGGCGAAATATTCTACGAAACGATGTGAAAGCAAAAAAATTTGTTCTGATTAAAATCGCGCAACGGGCATAAAAAACTATGTGCGCGCGCGGCGCTATTGATAGAGTCCGAAAAATTGCAATGGATATATTGCGATCGGCATATAACACGCGTGAGGGGGTGGGGTGCACAGTAAATCTGCCATTCAAAGTTTTTTTTACGTTACTGCTAATTTTCCTCAAAAAATCGAAATTCTTACATATAAAATTTTCAATATAATCATCAATTGCGCATATATTCAAAGCATTAATTAATTAAAATACCATATATTTTGGTGGTATTTATTTATTGGTTATTGAATATCGTGTGGAATGCATGTAGGTGATTTGAACGAGCATGCGGCGGGTCCGAGCAGCCCTCGGGCGTTTTTGAGGAACCGATGATTAATAGATCTATAACTCTCATCCTCTTCGGCTTCTTCGGCCTGAGAGTGTGCTCACTAATAGTAGTAATACATTTGGAGTTGCGAGAAATTAATTGTCCGACTTGCGCATTCGTCTTATTCTTCTGCCGGCTGCTTCTTAACAAAATATTTCTCGCGGCTGCGCTCGCAATAATAATAATTATAACGCCCGGCGCGCGGGGCGTCATTTGAGTTTTTGATATTTCACATTCCACCAATTATCATTTGCTCTTTCTCGTGCTGCTGCATGCGCGCTGCATTAATATGTTGCACCGCTGAGACGTTATAATAATATTATATGTGGAGCAACACGGCGCGAAATGAGCATCCGCAGATGGATGGATGCAGAAAGATGCAAGAAATCTAATTATAATTTATCTGCTGCACATAGTAGTCTCGTGTCTTGTCTAACCTGAATTACAAAATAAGTGCAATGTTATTAGTTATGTTGTTGCCGCTGTTGGTGAGCAGAAAAATAAGGAATTCTTGGCTCTTTTAGTAAGTGTTTGTTTTGTAAGAAAAACAAGTATAACTAATTATTTAGCGATTTCTTTTACTCAGTATTTTGCTGCAGTGATGCAGACCAGACGCGCAGCAAATCGTAATTTATTAGACGCACACAGACTGCCCAGATTGCTATTAAAATAAAGCCCAAGGCATTTCAACTCCTCCATCCTATTGACGTACGATGCACGCAAGCTCATATTCAAATTATCTACATACTTCTATATGTAATATGAATTTATTCGCATCGTATGTGTGTGCCTGGGCTCTTGCCCTGTGCCTGCGCTCAACTCGACTCGCTTCGATCCCGGCGGCCGCGCGACTCGTAATTAAAACGTGCCTAAAATTGACGTGACCACCACGAAATATCCAATAACGGAATTAATTGCCCTCCCACATCATCATCATCGCTTTAAGAGAGAGTGAGAGAGTAAGTGACTGCCCGCGTGGCAATTTCTACATTTAATTTAATTAAGAGAAAAAGCGTGGATGCAGGAGAGGAGGCGCGCGCGAGTGGGAGGAGAAGAAGGCGGCGGCGGCAATCATCGAGCGACGCGATGTTTTCTTTATATTGTTAATTAGATATCACGACCGCGGCGACGGCGACGTTGTAACAAAATATTATTAGATAGGTCCATGTTCGGATGCATGCGATATTAAATTTATAATTAAATATTCAAATAAGTACTATATATCTTTGTTTTGAACTTTCCCCAAGACTTTGAATAACGAATCATTTTATTAAATCAATGCTCGCATACGTGAATACGAGAATAAGAGAGTACGAAAAGGGTGTTGGGATTTTCTGCGCAATAAAAGTGACCATCATTTCTTCTCATCACACCACGTCCTGCATAATCTTCTTCTCTTCCTTCATCTCTTTGCTTGACGCGGGCGCAGATGGGGGGAATGCGAGAGGACAACCCGTAGTTGGATGAGAGACAATCAGCGCAGCAGCACGCGGCCATCCCGATGTAATTATGTATATGTTATGATCTATAATTCCACGTCTGGCGCTTCTCGGATATATATAAATTTATATAAAGATAACGCGCGCGCGAAAGCAACCGGGCGCACGAGCACATTTTTGTTATTACATATTATTACTAAATATATTACGATCTCTAATTTCACGTCTGGCCCTCTCCTTCATCTTCATCTTCATCTTTTACTTCTTCTTCTTCTTCTTCTTCTTCTTCTTCGCGCTCGCGTTGG
>JARJDR010012043.1:0-12076 GCA_030264135.1 Myllaena sp. GC000078 | reverse complement strand
ATCCTTGGAAGCATTGTTATGCTAGGCATGCTCGCTGTAATGACTTGCAAACACGTTAAGGTGGAAAGTTTTCTTGCGACCAACTTTACAATGTCCCGGGTTTTCTTTTCTTTTTGCCTCTGCTGTTTAGCACCCCGGAAATGTTGCACAATAAACCACATCCGACACCGAGCGCGTTTAGGGATGGAGAAAATTGCAAATACCTTCCATCGTTCGGCAAAAAGGGTATCATTACACAAGGGGATAGATTGGACAACTCAAAGAATTCAATAGTCCTGGAAGACAACCGAGAAACCGGAAAAAAAGGACGAGGGCAATCGATTGCGGATTGTATTGTCGCGCTTACCGCCGTGTGTCGCCCATTGTCGCGGCACTGCGGAGCCGTGCACCTGATTGCGGTCCTCCGACGCCGACGTCGAGTTGATCGGAATGATGCGCGGCGTGCTATACCCAGGCCCATTCCCGTACAGGATCGTCGTGTACGGCTGCCCATCCACATCAGACACTTTGCTGTCTGGACCTATATTTGCACAATGCAGCAAATGGTTACAAATAAATCTAAACGTGCGCCCAAAGGTCATTCATGCATATATGTATTGGCGGGAGGCGAATAGCGCTGACTTTTGTCAGCGGGAATAGTTGCAAAGTCGATTTGGCGGAGCGGCCGTCGTGCATACCTAATATCGGATGGCCGCGCGGCGTCGCCTGACCGCCGAGCGTGACCACATGGGAATGGTCGGACGTGAGCACGAGCAGCGTTTCGGTGGGATTGACGAGCGCCAGCGCGGCCAGCACGGCCGTCTCCATGGCGAGCGTCTCGTCCAGCGCGCGGTACGCATTGTTGTAGTGGTGCGCGTGATCGATGCGTCCACCTTGAAGGCGAAAAAGGATAATAGCAAAAATCATCGACGAAATCAATTAGAGACAGCGGAAGAAGGAATTAAAGACTTTTAATTAAACGCTGGCAATGTTACTGGTGTGGAGGCGCCGGGCAATAATTAAAAGCGTGCGCGCATCCATACTTGGTTTGTTGCGCGTAATGAAGTGGTGTTATCCTTGAGATTGCCCGCCATTTGTATGGCGCATTCCTCTAATGGCCAAGCGCGCCGAATCTCTTTTTGCTGGCGTATGGCCAAACTGCCATCGTGCAAATATTTTCGGTCTGCGTCTCGCGGCGCATTTTTTCGCTGATGGTTTTTTCCCCGTTGATGGCATCGCAAAAAATAGAATAAATAAGGGTTGGTTGGCTGGAAACTTGTTGTGTTGGCCGATGGTCTTTCGATTGCGAGTAAATAAATTCGACGCGGCAAGGTCACGCAAAGCGCGCACCTGTTCTCATTATTCCACCAATTCTCGTTGATTTCGACAAAATTTACATAGAAATTTCTTCCAGCTCTTGCAGACGATTGCATTTAAGTTATATAACATTTTAACTCTTGAGGTAACAAATTTGTTTTGTGGAATAATTTTCGCTGAGAGAGTGAAAGAGTGAGATCACTCGACTGAGCAAATAGAACTAGGTACGTACCTTCGACAAACAGAAAGAATCCCTTGGGATTCTTGAGGAGTATCGAGAGCGCCGAACGTGTCATATCCGCGAGCGACGGGTCGCCGGTGGGGCCCGGATCGCGGTCCGCCTCGAAGTCCATGTGGGAGTAGGCGAACAAGCCTGCGCGACACAAACAAACACACAACACACAATGTTAACTACATTTTCCTCCAGCCGCCCCCCACGCCGACTTTCTACCAATGTACGAGTATTACAGCAAAGAATTGCATTCGCGGAAAGAGATATTTGCATATTTTGATTGGGGCCACAACCTTGACCCACCCTCCCCTTCCTCCCAAAGCTGAAGAAGCGAATTTTATTGATTCCGCATTCATTTAGAACGCAATTGATTACTACCCTCGCCCCGCCGCACCACCGCCGATGAATTATGAAGTTATGATTTGTTGGCATAAACAGTTGCGTATGGAATTTTTGCATGAGGTGGGAAGGGGTCGATTGCATGATTTATCACCCGGGTTACCTATATATTCATCAATTCCATTTTCATGCGCGCTGCATTGAATCATCAGTCAAATTTCAACAATATGTGTTTTGATACGGTGTTCCGGTGATTGATCAGTGCGCACGGGAATCGTATAAATATCGTAACTGATCACCTTTCAATAAAATAATCGAATCATTCGATTGTGCAACGGGCCAAAAAATGCCCTGATATCAAAATGCTAATTTCATGCGCATTTGAAATTCAGCGCCAGAGTCATATCGCATCCTGTAATCATTTATTCCCCGCCATTAATATGTTTCCCCCGCAAACGGAAGGACTTTATGTCTCCATTTGCACCGGCGCGGCGCGGCGCCGGCGTGTGCTCGCATCACGTGCGCGGCGTTAGATTCAAAAGACTAAGGTTCAGCAGATCAAATAATTTCAACGACCTACGAACCCTTTGCGCTCCACAATCCTCCCTTACAACCACCAGCGCCCACGCACGGTTATTGTATGGTATATGTGGCGTACGTGTTTTTGTTCGCTCATTTTTGCGCCGCGCGCGCGAGAGAATGTTATGATTATTATTATTGCGCTGGACCCAAGGGCGTCTGCCGGCACTTATTCACCTGGCTTTTTCATTTTTGACTTTCGGTGCCGTGGTGCCGAGTGCGTGTTTACGGCGCGTTGTTGTGTGGAGTGCGTTTTATAAAACAATAAATATAGCATTATACGTTCATAATAAGAGAGGGAAAGTGGCGGGCGAAGCCCAATAAGTCCCGGACGCAGAGCCAGCCCACCCTTCGTAAAGGTAGCGCCGCGCCGGGTAGTAAAGATAAAATAAAGCGGCCGAAGAAAAATGCATGGGGATCGTGGTGGTGGCAAAGGGCGGGCGTGGTGAGAAATTGTAATGCGCATATATAAAGCTTATTATTTTTCCACGTCCAGCAACAGAGCGGCTTCTGCTGCTGCTGCTGCTGCCGTTGTTGTCGCGCGCGCGCGCTTTCTATTATGCAAAGTGCTTCGGAAGGAGCGGCGCCTTGATAGAGTGACACACAAGCACAAGCGGTTTGAAAAATGCGCCATTCTTAATGAAAATTTTGAGTTACCTATCCTATCTGCGGTGAGTGACAAACGAGGACAACATTTGCCATTTGACATTCATTGGATTGGGAATAATTATTATTCTTCTAAATCCCTTTTGCATTAATTGTAATATGGATGAGTTGACTAACATACCACTGCTGTGGTTGATGGTTGGTGGTGGTTGAAAACAATAGACGGGATTAATTTCGGGCGAAAAATAATATAAATTGTTTGCAACTTTGTCGGGGAGGGTGAAAGGAAAGTTCGCGGACGTGCTTTTGACACTGACTGACCCTTTGCACCTCAAACAAAACATTTACATACACAGTTTTGTGCAGAACTTTAAATAAATTGTGATTTCGTCTAAAATTCACTCACTGCAGCTTAGCGTCGAAACCATTTCGGCTGATCTTGCCATTATCTTCAATTTCCCCGAAAAACCCTCGCGCTCATTTTTTAGAAGGCATAAAGCCACTTTTGCAAAAACTCCACTCAACATTGCATTAGGGGTGAGTGAATGGAAAGGACAGAAAGCGCAGCAACTTTTTCGACCCACAGACCCTTTTTTTGCACGAATTTTGTATTTATATGCACTTAGGACTAGGCTTGCAATTTCCAGAAACCAAAGCGTTTGATTAATGATCATTGATGCGTTGCGGGGGATTATTATTAAACACCAACGTCGTCGTTCTTGTCATCATCCTCATCCTGGCATTGAAACATCCGTAATATTCATCTTGTATAATATAGTTTTTGCTCGCGCTTACTTAGAAGAAGAAAAAAGCTTTTATTTCCACTCCCTTGGACTGTGTGTGGTTTGTGGCAAAAAGTGGTGCTTTAATAAAAATACTATGTGCTTTTTTTGTGCGTGCGCAAGATACTCTCTCTCTGATCTAATCCGAGACTTCATTAGTGTCCCTCTGTCTGCGTTTGCTGTGAGCATTTGCGTTATTAGCGATCATTGCGAATAAAATCGGGCGCCGACGTCATTCGTTTAATCTCATCTCATTTCAGCATCCATCGCTGCTGCCGCTTCCACAGGGGAGCTCTGAACGTATATGAAACATTTGATTTGTTTGCGTGTCAAAGTGCAAGGATTTTCATCATTCGCAACGACAGGTCAGACGTATTAAAAATCGCGTGCGTATGATAATCATCATCATGAGGCAAAAAGCATTCGACAGACAGGCGGTGTTTCGATCCCTCTTCACTTTGGATAACGCCGAAATTATGTTTGATATATTGGAAAAGTTTCCAGGCAAAGGATTGAACAGGCGGGGGGGAAAAAACGCAAGCGCTGAGTTTTTCTCGTTTAATTTTCGGTTGTGTCTCGTCGCTCATGCTAATATTTGGTTTCTTTTGTTTCGCTGATTGCTTCCTTCACAGATTCTTCAATCAATTTCAATTTTTTGCAGGACGGCTGCACATTAATGTTCTTTGATAATACTGCAGTTAGCTGGTTTTATTACACACCATATAAGTGAGTAACGAGCGCCGTATTAATAATCATGCACAACTTCTCGCGTTCGCTTATTTATAATCCATAAATTTAGCGAATCGCACGCACCCGCTTACTAGCATACTACATACTAGATTTAGAGCTGGAGCGCGCATGGATATAAATCAGATGCGAATGTTTGTTTGCGTTGTTGCGCGTAAACATGTTTCTCTTGCAAATAATATTTACACTGCTTGCGCTGGAAATAATGACTATCGCGCTGATAAGCATCCAGATTGAAATTGTAATGATTGATGTGGGTGCAAAAAATTACGCGATAAGATACTACCTAGTGGTACGAAACGCATTAAAGCTAGAGCGCCGTAAAGAGCAGAAAAGCCATGTTCACGCACCACTAGTTTTATAGCGTTTTTGTGCCGCGCCGCAGATTTAATAATATTAGTTTTGCGCCATTCGCTCAGTCGCGTAAGAAATAAAGATGTCGAAAGTTTCCGGCAGTTAGTACTTGCCCTCTACTTTGTATTCAAACACAATTGTTGTTCTTCGCAAAGTACTCCGAAACTCAACCCTTCCGAATAGACAATTATTATACTCATTAATAAACCGCCAATCAAGCCACGCATCCACGCGAGTCCTGGAAAATTCGTCGTTATTCACTATAAACTCGATTTGTTGATTCGGGCGAGACGTGTAAATTGGTAACGCTGGCAGTCGTTTCCTTGCGCCGCCGCCACCGCCGCGCCAAAACTCAATATATTTGCCTTTGGCAGAGAGGACTGCTGATGGTTGTCGCTTGCCGGCTTGCTGGTGACGTGCGCGCATGCATATAATGGAAAAAGTGAGCGATGCGATCCTTTTTGACTGTGCAGCACACGCGCGCGCGCTGAAATTTTCAATTGCAACTGCACTTTACTTTCTGTGCCAGGACGACGACGACGAATGGATGTACAGAAATGTAACACGAGTCTACTTTTCTATATGCATAGAAAACTGCGCTGCGGTGACAAAAGAAACAAACGGAAATGTATTTCCTGTAAGAATATGCATTTCATAAAGTGTGAATGAAGGCGCTGGCGCTGACGCTAAAGCTGAGTATCGAATGAAAGAAAGCAGACGGCGGTTTTCATTCGGCGCCCAAGCGCTCACAAAACAGTTTTCAGCATTATTGGGACACCCCCGCGAATGAATGAGAAACCTGCTTGTTTGCGTGTTCTCGACCGGGCGCGCAGATAATATCATTTGCATTCCATTGAAATGTTTAAATACTGCATATTTCCGGTTTCGTCACGAGGGAATATTTGCCATACCAGTTGGTTGTTGTTTAAATAACATTCCTAAAGCATTTGATTAAATTCTACATTGTCAATGTGATGTCATGAATTTCGTAATAAATTGCATTCGAGTGGAAAAATTTAATCTTGGATGGGCCAATCAAATTTAAGTTAACTCTTCGGAACTAGCGCAAATGCAATCAATAACGGCAGTGAGCTGTATAGAAAATTGCATGCCGACATCGCACAAGGCACATACGCAGCTCGTTTGTCACGCGAAATGTAACAATACTCGGTGGCGAAGATATTTTGCTCTTCTTATTTCGCCTGCCACCGACGAGTGCATTGTTGCGCTGCTGCAACGCTCATTTCTCACATTGTCATATTTCGTTTTCATTGATTTCTCCGGAACCTTTCCAATTTATTCCCTTACACAAAATATAAATATAAAGTACAAGAACGAACGGGCGGTGGCTGGTTTCTATTTATTTTCGTTACCTTTCATCGCATTTGCAATGTCATTTCAACGTGTGTCCCAATAAGCTTTCACAAACAAACTGGAGGAGAGTCCTACAGTTTCCATTTCGCAAGATTCACGAGCCACTGACTGCGTGCGGCACTTATACTACACGGGGAGGAAGGAATATGTTAATGGCAAAAAGTTGGCGGAAACAAGGCAAATAAATCTTATCGCGCCCGCGCACGTGTGTAGGACGACAATTTTCCAGGATGTGAGAATATGAAACAAGGTGCGTATGGGCAACGAATGAAGAAATCGGAGAGCAAAGCGAACAGATGCAGATAATTAAGTTTGGCGAATAATTAATGGACCTCTGCCGACATCATCATGTGTCGCAAACGAAACGAAAAGGTAAAGGAACATTTTATTTCAACTGTAATCACAATTAAGTGAGTATTGCAAAATAACGGTTGATTATAACGATAGCATCAAATCGCGCCCGACAGAAATATGGTGCGCGGTTGTATTTTTATTTCGTCATTGTGCACGCACAAAGGAAGAACCACGCTACTTATTCCACTTATTTCCAACGTCGTGGATGGAAATTATGCGCAAGACGGGAGAGGGAAAGCGGAAGCGGTGAATTATAAAGAGAAATACCCGAAATTTTGCTGCCATACATGGAATTTACCCGATAATTAGAAGCATGCTATGCCGCGTAATCTTTTCTCATTTCTTCCCTTAAGAATACCAAATATACTTCCTCATAATAATTTTGGGGGAGCTCAAAATTATGAATTGAGAAAAAAAAAACGAACGGATGATAATCTGATCCCCTACAGACTTTCCTGGATGGTTTTCCTCTTTGGATAAAATAAAAGCGAAAGTCGTTGCCATGTTATTTTTATTCGTTCTGCCACACTTTGCACGTAGTCTTCTCCAAGGGCTAGTGGAAAAGCGGTAGGACCTCGAAATCGGTGGCGGTTGCAAAGTCACGCCTAACTATGATTCACCGTCGACGAGGGATGTTTTTACACTAAATAAGGGCAACTCATGTATATGCAATGTCTACGAAGCCCCCTGGTCCGTACAACGTCAAACGTATATCAAATCTAAAACAATCTTCGGCCTCGGCTTCCACCCACTCGCTACCTACTCGTATTCGCATATAGTGCGCAAATGGAATGTGTCAGTGAGGGGCGTGACTACTTCGTTTTTGGAAGTTACCACCCGCGCTCGAACTATGAATACCGAAACGTTTGCTTCGCCCCATAATAAATGGTGCATCGGGATTACAAAAAACGACGGAAATTAATTCACGTATGTGCTGCAACGCCGCTGCCGGCGGTGAGCGAGCATATAGTGCACAGATGGCAACCCAATCAAGGATAAATTCTGCATGTATACTTTATATATGTAACCCCCAACCCCCAATATGCGGATTGCATTCGCGAATGCGCTCGGTAATACGGGATCGTAATCGACGCCCATTCACTTCCACCGTCTTCCTTCCACATCCACCCACGCACCGACCCACACACACGTTGGAATACAATTCGAGGGATATTTTCGCTCGATTTTGCAATCCGGCAAAATATCAACGCTTGCGGACTGCATGCGAATGATGGCGTTTCCCAAAACTTTGCATGCCACCAATATATATTTCATGAAATTCAGATTCGGGCGCTAGATTAAGATTAGAACTATAAAAAGCAAAATGCGAAATGCGACAACGAAGAAGAAGAAGAAGAAGAAGAAGGAGAAGAAGCTTGCGGAACAGATTGGATTTAATTCGAGCGCCGATTACTCTTGCCGCTTGTCGATTGCGCCACCGGCGGTTTTTGGGACGACGAACAAAATTATTTCGCACTTTGTGTAAATAACTACCCGCGAGCGGGTGGAATCGGGAAATGGGAAATGTGTCCACCTAGTTTAATTAGAATTCGAAACTCTAGAATTCACCCGATCGCTTTTTCGTCTCTACAATTCCATAAACTCCATTTGAATATTATTAGAAAAGGACCGTTAATTAGATAACTTAAATCTGATTTGGCTTTCTTTTTTTTTCTTGCGTTGGCAAATTAATTAATCCGTTTGGTGGGCGGCATACCACTAAATTTCAGCTAATTAATTGGACAATAAATAACGAAGCGTGCACGCAGCAGCAGCAGCAGCCGGGCAGACTTAGCGTCATACGCTAATCCCAAGCAGCCAACCAACCAAACCAACGAACCTTCGCTTCGCTTCTTCTTGCAGATCGGGAGGCTTTGGTTTATTGTATACATATAGAAAGGGCGTGTAAGAAGGACGCACCGATTGATTTCGCTTTAATGCTCCGGTGCCGGTTGGCTTCCTTCCTCCGCCTCACAGGCACACCCACACTATACCAAAGTGTATTTGCGCTGAGCAAAAGTCGATTGTAACCGTTAGTTTCCAATACGTTGCGGGAGTAAAGCCGCACAAGGGTGGGAGCGGTAGCAAAGGAAGAAGCCCGTTCTCCTCCCCCTAGAGAGCATTCCCTCCCCGAGTCTCGAAGTTAACCATCGCGCGCGCGGTATGCAAACAGAGTTTATTTATTGTTATCGAATCGCTGCGCTTCGCCTACGACTTCCTCGCCTTGGTTACCAGTTATGTATCGGGATTTCGATTATTCCTCCGGATTAAACCGTAATTAATTAACAATGCTTCCAATTATTATTACCGCGGCGCAGTTTCTACGGACAATTGGTATGCGAGTAAAAAGGATGTTTTATTTTCCTCGTTTTTTTGGTTGACATGAGAAGAGTTTTATTTAGCATAGCATATTCGTACCTAGTTCCCGCTTTCGGAGTAAATCTTGCACACGACGCAATAAATCACGGCGGAATTTATTTCATACGCAGTCGTGCGAGGTCGACGCCGCATTTTCCTTCAAGCTATTCCACCCCCACACACGAACGTGCTCTCCTTTCTAACATACGAGTTCGTCCGTGAAATGCTATAATGTCGAAGAAAAATTGCAAACCGGAAACAATTAAAATCGCAAAACATAGCGAGGTCTCTTGCGTGGGGGAAAAACACGATTTAATGAAATTCTAGTATCCTAGTGCAAACCAACACCAACTGGCTGAATAATTTCGGGCGAGAGATCCCAAAAGGACGATAAGCGAAATTAAACTGCCCGGCCGAGCGCTCGCGCGCTGCTACAACAATGCACTCAACAAGCGACAGAAACGCCGCCCGACGAGAGTGTTTAGATTTGGTTTTCAGATTATCTCGCTGTTGATATGCAAAACATCATCATTCAATCGTTGAGCATGTTAAAAATAACTACTAATGAAAAAACTATCCAGGAGCAATCATTTAATTTAATACGCTGTCCTTTTATCCTGCCATTTCCAAGGATCCAAGGACTGCAGGGAAAAGTTTGTCGCGCTAATTAAAATTGCCGCTGCGTCGCGTTGGTAGCTCTCGATTGCAATCGTTACGTGCTCAAAAGATTAAGCGCAATTACCTGGTGCACTTTCAAACTCGCAGCAGCAGCTTGAATCGATTCAAGTATTTTTCTACTTATTTTTCAAATGAATCGCCGCTATGCGGGTTGATGTCGAATGAGTGAATGAATGAATGAGCGATTGATTGATTGATAGACCCATACATCAAGAGCTTTTGGATATTAGAAACAGTCGAATTAAATAAAGAGCCCGCCAAAAAGAAACCGCCAGCCAGAAGAGATGAGATTGGAATATTGACAGTTGTGTGACGCCCAACAATCTTATCTCCAGCGATAAAAACGCGCCTGTGATGTTTTTGTGACGACGCATTGATTGAAAACTACGCACACAGCATCACACGCACGACAGTACACAAAGTACACATGAAAAAACGGAGGAAAAAGAATTTAATTTGTTTGAGACGTTGTTTTTGCTTGCTGCTGCCGCTGCTGCCCCGTGTGATGTATCACGTCTCGTGGGTGTATTAAAGCAAATGACGCGTAATATATCTGCGCTGTCGAGATGCGGCGCAAAAAGGCAATAATAAAAATAAACAAGCCTCCAATTCATCAACGATATAATAATAATAAACAAGCAGCAGGAAAAATACGGATGCGGCAAGGAACAAACAAATAATAACCGCCCCCGACTATTACACTAAAACCGCTTAAGACCCCCGCAAGGATTAAAAGTATGCGACCGGAAAAACTTTTGACGTCCGGAATGCGGCGTTTGGTACTCGGAGCAGCGCGGCTAATATCTCTAAAATTGTTGGAAATCTCCGCAGGCGACGCTTTTTCCAGGTCGCGAGCCGGAAAAAAACTAATTCGTCTTTGTGTTTTCCGCATTGTCCACTCTCAACCGCTCAACCGCGGGGCGGAATATTTAATTAACATTTTAATATCTAGAAAAGTAAAATGCTCAGTGAAATCCTTTCAAGTGGTCAACATTCGGATATTTAACGCCTTGGCATCGAACCTATCGTAAAATCCTTCCGCGCATTTCTTATGGTCGCGATAAAAATCAAGTAATTACCCGAACGGGTTGTTGGGCTCGAAGAAGTGGAGGAGGGAAGAAGCGAAACACATTTTTCTTGTGGGGGCGTTAAATCCCATCGCCCAAACGACATATATATATATATATTTCGCGCACGAATCCCGGTGGCGGTTCTTTTCGCGCAAAGCCTCCCCAAAGTGCCCGCTCGCTTCAAAAGATGGTTTAGCGCAACCACCACCCGTTGAAAACCGAAAAACTACCCGCCGAAATCATAGTTTTAGTGCTACACTGGGATCGAAAGCCGGAAAGCGGGGCAAAATAAAAATTCGCCGCGCGTGATTTATACCCCAGCACATTTTCTAAGCAAATGCAGGACCTAAATCACGCCTTTATCATACGTGTTGTGTGGTGATTGGAGGCAGTTGGGACATTATCAATAAACTGCGCACCATGTGAGAGAGGCGAGATTTCCCGCTAATAAGTAATAAAACACTCACCGAGCAAGTGGTCGACTTGATTCGGGTTGACTTTATCAAGCTGCCCCTTGTTCCACACGTATTCGGCCTTGAGGCCGCGCTTCTTCTTATCGCGCACCCAGTCGTCGATCAGATTGCGCCCGTCCAAGCGGCGGCCCTCCTCCTTGGTCTGCTCCGGATCGTGCGCGACCTTCGGCAGCCAATGGCGTCGCCCGCCGCCTAGGATTACCTGCAACAAGGATAATCCAACGATATTAATATGCAAATAAATAACCCATGACGTGGAAAAATGCCATTGCAATAAACTACAATAAATCACCGACTCCGGGTTAATCCAATTCATTTGAGTTGATGCGCATATGCAATTTATCAATCATTCACACGAACGGGTGGTAGGAAACTCTATCCATCCGCATTTTCATCTTATAAACAAATTAATCAACGCCGGCACGCACATGTTTGTACATTCCCCCCGCACCTGTGCATTCGTATTACCTCGTCGCGAAGCACTTGCAACATTCTTGCTGTGCATGGATAGTTGTTGGTAAAGTTTATGCCGCTACAGGACGTGCGGACATGGAAGAAACATGGCTGCTGCACAACCTTCACAGCCGAGAAACGAAGAAGATGCATTTCGCCCCGGTAGTCGCGAATTGGACGCCTTGACGAATGCACTTGCTGGCAACATGTATATTCAAGCGGTTCGGGTGGAGTGAAATTCTTAGTGTGTAGTGTGCATGCCTGCAGCCGGTGGCGCAATCTTGTAATTCGCGTCGACTTAGTGCGCTGCAACTATTCCGCAATTCGCCGCAAATTATATATGCGCCCGAGCGCAAAGATGCTTTATTTACCTAGTCGTCC
>JARJDR010012033.1:0-34792 GCA_030264135.1 Myllaena sp. GC000078 | reverse complement strand
GACTAACAGTGAAATCTCAGTGTTCTCCAACGACTGCATCAACGTCTTCACCGACTTGGCATTCTCCTTAAAATAGCGTATTTCCTCGCTGGGTATGGCACCTTCAAATGGGCTCGAGAGCTGCTGCGGCAGTTGATTGTACGATTGCATGTCGTTATCCTTCGTATTCAAAACCGAATTCGCTATTTCGACGCTTCGGACCACTTCGGACTATTGACGTTCGTTACATCGACGCTCTACTGTATAGTCGTTTTTACCAACAGGACTAAACAGAACTACATACTACTTTAGGAGAATAGGATATGCAATAGGTAATGGACTCACGCGTTTGATTCATCTTCAAAATCTTTATGTATATACAACTAACAATAAGTAATACAAATATAAAAATTTATTTAATATTGTTTTCTCGTTACATATATGAAAATATTCAACCTGGAGCATTTACATTTTCAGTCAAAACACATTAATGATCCAAATAGTTTGGAAGTTACATAAAGCAGCGGTGGTCAACTCGAGCTGGGAAAAATTAGTTTAAAATGAATACAGAACGAAAAAAAGAATTCCTTTTTGTAAGCGATTGGCTTTTACCGAATCGATAAATTCAAAAAATGTTGAACACCGCCTATGCATATTTTTTGTACTTTTTTTCTTCGATTCAAATTGTCGGCAAAATAAATAATTATATTCAATGACACGAACCCAAATAAATGTAATAACATAAATAAATTGATATCTCTAGGCTTTCGGACATTTGGGTCTTGTATGGCCTTCTTCGTGGCATAAACCACACCTGCGCGGGCGTTTCGATGGTGTCGATCGGGCCGTGCTCGCTTTGCGTGGACGTTTCTTCCAAGTGCGTTTCGTGCCAGTGCCATTAAATGATTGATTCTGGTTACCATCGTCGTCGCCGCCGCCTCGACCTCTACCACCTCTACCGCCGCCGCCGCCGCCGCCTCCTCCTCCTCCTCCTCCACCTCCTCCTCCTCCTCCCCCGCCATTCTACAATTCATCAAGATAAAATCATAGTAAAATACAGCAATTATTAAAATATACCTCGTCATTCCATTGGAAAAAGCCGCACGCCTGCCTACCAGGACCATTAACGCATGTGTAGAATGTGCGCCCCTTGTTGGCTCCCTCTTTGTTAACGGTGCGCAATACAGCCGGTACTCCGCACTTGCACTGCGGTTCTTCATCGTCGTCACGCTGACCATCGCCTTGCTGGTCATCCGGCTGGTCATCCTTCCATTCAAAATAATGGCAGCCACCGCCGGCGGGTGTGTTATCCGAACACTTGAAGAACTGACGACCTTGGTTTGGGCCATTACGACAAGTCAACGTCACAGCCACTTTATTGCAGTCGCATAGGTGGTCATTGGCAGGCAGCACACGTCCATTCCTCTGCGCGTTGTTGGAATAATTGGACGCAGTCGAGGTCGATGGCCGTGAAGTACTGCTAGCCATAGAATTATGACTGCGATCAGCAGCTGTGGTGCCGGAGCCGCTGCTCTCGTTTCCTAGCCACCCATTTAGGGTCGATTGACCGTTACCAGCAGCTGGTGGTCGCCTTGCGGCCTGCCTTGTCAGTCGTGGTGGTGCCGCGTTGCCTCCAGATGGTGCACGTGGCGGCGCTGGTGGTGCTGCAACAGGCTGGGCCTCTGCAAAACCCATCGTGTGATTTACAAACGATCGCAAATTGAAACCGGCGCAAACTCACGTGCGGAGACTTTGGCTGGGTGCACATCGAGGGCGGCGAGCACGGCCGTATCGCAGCCGGCGACGCACACCACATTCGGATTCGGCTCACCGATAAACGGATTCTGCGTAAATGTCAACTTCAACTTCCTCACATCGGGACCGCACTGCAAAGCAAACTCACACAAATCAAGCAAATCGGCAACGCGTGAAGAATAGCTTGCTGCTCACCGTCGGGCAGGACTGGTCGGTGACTTGCGCATCGCGCAAACCCATAAACCATGCGCTGTTCTTGCACAGCGGGTAATTGATGCAGGCGAGAAACCAGCCGGCGCCATTCGGTCGCTGCCGTAAGTGCATATCCGCACCGCACTTGGGGCACTTGAGCACGCTGCGTGTTCGTGCCTGCTGGAAGGCCGCATCGTCGAACGGCTGCGGCGCGTTGTTCAGTCGTTCGCCGAGCGACGCGTCGATCACGCGCATCTTCTCCGCAACGGTCTCGAACACCTCCTTGTACTTGCGAATTTGGTCACGCAGCACCACGTCAGCCGCCTTGCGACCGTCGCAAATCAACTGCAGATCGCGTTCGAACTCGGAGCGCAAGTTCGGTTTCGCCAGCGAAACTTGCAATTCCATATTGTTGTAACTGAAATGCGGATGAAATAATGCACAAGCCCTCCAGATGAAATCCAGCATTACCCCTCAACGAGACCCATTCCAAGAGCAGCGGGCACAAAATAAATATTCGCCTCCAGCGAGACATATTCACGAGATTTGATGGTTTCGATGTGCTCTGCATGCGTCGCGTCAGTGCCAATGCCGTGCTTCTCCATCAGAGCAATCAAATCCGCTTCGGTTAATAGTTTTGGTGCTGTGGTTCTTCCATCGCCCTAAAACGAAGAGACATTTTGAGACTATTCTTCAAAGAAGCGAGAAATCTATACCAAACTGAGATTCGTTGGTACAAATCGATCCCCGACGTGATACTCGTGAATAGTTTTTCCATTCCACGTTTCATATGGATACACGTCTAAGTAATTGCGCTCCAAAATAACCAATCCTTTTGCCGTGAAACCCTCACTGCTGCATTTCGCCTTCACGGTGGTCTCGTGCCCTTTTGCGTCCTTCTGCACACACGCAAGGAAATGACGAACAACATATTCGTAGATCACCTTCTCCCTGCCAGTTAGGTTGTCGGCGTACTTCAATGGATGAATCGGCGGATGTGCGTTATCAGTTTTCTTGCCCTGCCGCGGATTGGGACCGCCCTCGTTAAGGATGCGCGTTGCAAATGTGCCCCAATCGCGCGATGTCGTCTGAGCGTCAACTAACGTTCGCAGGTCCATCTCCTTGGGGAAGATATTTGTCTCAGTTCTCGGATAGCTAATGTAACCGCCCATATATAATTTCTCGGCGATCTTCATCACTTCCTTCGCATTGATGCGCAACTTCCGCGATATGGTTTTCTCCATTTCCACCGTATCCAACGGCAAGGGGCGCCATTTACTCTTCGGCCTGCTCGATACATCGGCCACCAGCACCTCGCCGACTTCCAAACACCGATCGAGCAACGCCTGCACTGCATCTTGACTGAAGAGTCGATGGCGGTCCCAATTAAACTGCGTTGTTAGCTCGCCTTGCTGGTGTGTAACTGGAAATGATCACGTGTCAATCGCAAGAAATGCAAAGAGTAAAGTATCGTACGATTAATAAACCAGAACGGCTCCGGAATGAAATTCTCGATCTCTTTGTAGCGCTCGACGACGAAACCCAGCGTGGGAAATTGACACGACCCATAACTAATCAGCTTCTGATCAAGCGATTGCGGAAATACTTTTTGCAGTCGTAGTGTTTGTAGTCGGGTAAATGCAGCACCTGGTGTGAAAGAATAAGCTGAGGAATAGTTCAAAACACCAATTGTATAGAATCGGTACCAGTGCGCAGATCAATCTCTTGGCGCACATTCACCGCCTGATCAACATTCCGATTAGGCACATCGAGATTCTCGAGAGCCCGCCAAATCGAGCGAGCAGTGATCTCGGAGAATCGTGCCCGAAATATTTGCACCCCCGGCTTCACATCCGTGCACACTTGGATGACTTCAAATCCAATATTTTCACCTTCTCTATCACAATCCGTCCATATTACCAAGACGTTAGATTTTCTAATTGCTATTTCTAGATTACGCTACAGAATATTTTCGTTTCATTGTTGCCATCCAAATAGAAAGCATGTTCAAGCATCTGTTATACCTTTACTTTTTGCTGGTTCTCATTGCAAACCTTCTGCACTGGAGCCTCAAATAATTGCACAGGATTACAGGCTTCCCAGTTTTTAAATCCGGGCGCAAATTCGTAGTTGAGTAGATGTCCCGAAACCGATGTCATGATAACCTTTGCATGCTCATTTCTCACCTGGCATTCAAATTCGTAGTTTTTGTTGTATGGAGAGATGCCCTCTTTCTAAAAACCAGCACCATGAATAGGCGAATATCTCAATAACGTGCGTATTCGTTATTTACCCTTTGTGAAGCACCTCGCGAGAGTATTGCAGAAATGTGTTTGGCGGCATCATTTTTCTCAGCGACAAATAAATACCTTTTCATGATTGAGGATCGAGCACTGGTACTGCAGAAGCGATAGCCGGTAAAAAATACTTTCGTGTATTGAAATAAACGTAGAAACAGCATATGGCATCGTCTTTTTCAAACATGCCAAAACACTTTTGCAGTTTTCCAGAAGGGAATGGAAGCAAATGAAACTGCGAAGCACTGCGAAGAAGAAAACCGCCGTTTTTCATTTGTTTCAACAACCCACAACAACCAAACTGAAGTTTAACCAAACTGGGTGATATAGGTTAGAAAGGGTTAAGAAAAAAAAGATATCGCTCTCAGCTGATTTATGGAACGTGGGCAAAAAAAATAATATTGCGAATATTCCTGATTTGCCGAGTTATTATGTGATAACAGAAAGTTCCCTCAAGAAAGTGAGAATATTGCAATCAAGATTGATGGCATAACATCAGTGAGGTGCTTTTTTCTGTCGGCAGGCGGTGGAATTATTCCTCTGGACTTGCTAATTAATTCCTGCAAATTTCGACCATTATCGTTATCAGTTTCTGCAGGCGACGGATACGATGTCGTCGAAGGAGAAGGACAAACCAATCCACGAGAAACTAAAGAGTTTCTTCAAGCTCAAGCCCAAGGATCTGCCAAGTATGTTTCGCTATGCACTTGAAAATCTTACACCTAATAAAACCCTAATACAATTATAGTTAAAAGCAAAGACGAATTTGTACTAACTGTGGAACTGCAACAAGAACTCAGCAAAGACGCACCGATTGCGACTCGCATCAAAGCAATCCGTGAATTGATAGAAATCATCAAAAAATGCAAGATATCTGAGGTATGCCAGCAATATGAAGATTCTTACAAGTATCTCATTGTAAATGCTTGTATGTTACAGCATGTAATTCCACAAATATGGGCATTCATCAGAGACCTGCCCGAGGATAATGTCTGTGAGCACAGACAGCTCGCATTCCTTGTGCTACAAACACTTGTAGTCAAGCAAAAATGCCAGATGTCTGGTATTTTCCGAGCACAGGTCTTTCGTGTTATTGTTGAACACAGGTATCATGAGGAGACCACAATGAGATTTAGTCTCTTACATTTATTATCGGAGAATGGCAAGGATATTTCATATTTCGATGAAAAGATTGCGCCGTTTTTACTCAATTGGCTACCGGAGATCACGAAAGTGGGCAAGACTAATGAATTCATCCAGCTCTTGATTACACTTATCAAATTCAATGCCGCTCATGTGAAGGAGAGTGATATCCATCAATTCGTTCTGTAAGTTACTGCTTTAAATTTGGATTCATTTTTTTTTTTTTGAAACTTATTCTTAACTTTGCAGTCACATTTGCATGCTATGCGATACGTCGCAGGAAGCGATCGTCAACAACGCACTAAACTTTCTCGAAACGATCATTGCGTACTATCGCAACCTTCCGCCGGATTCGCTGCCGCAGATCATCGGCACGCTCTGTGGCGTCGTCAATTCGGAGGCGTATTGTCAGATGTGCTGGAAGGTGATGCGCAATCTGCTGGGCACGCATCTCGGGCACGCCGCGCTCTTCACCATGTGCCGCATTCTGCAGACGCCCGAATTCTCCCCAAACATTGTGCGCGGCGCTATCTTCTTCATCCAGATGGGTCTCTGGGGCAATCCGGTGCCGACATTGCGCTGCCCATCGAGCGCCGTGCTGCCGGCCATCCACGAAGCGCTCCGGATCAATCCGATGCCGATCATCATCTTTGAGGTCGTCATCAGTGTGCAGAAGCTGGTGCAGAAATGCGGCGCCGAACTGCAGGAGCCATCGTGGGAGATTATCCTCAAGATACTCGCAATTGTCGTCAGACATATCGAGCACCCGCATGACGCACACCATCGCCTGCAGCCGCACGCGCCACTCAACGACACGATGAGCGCCATCGAGGCGCTGATTGAGGACGGACATTTCAACGGCAGCGCCGAAGACTTCTACGCGATCGTCGAGGAATGCGCGCACATCCGACCGGAGAACTCGATCATGAAGGTCATCGCGCACGTCGCCAACGACATTCATCCGGTGCGCAATATGTGGTTGACGCGCTTGAACGGCCTGCTCAATCGGTACTATCGCATCGAGAAGGAGCGGCGCACGAACATCCGCCTGAAGGTGTTGGACGTGCTCATGAACGTCGTGCACCTGCATCGGCAATTCTACGAGGACGAGCTTGTCGACCGCATTGTCATACCGCACCTTATACATCTGCACACCGATCACGATTATAAGATTCGTTCGGTGGGAGCGGATCTGTTGATCAAGCTGTGCGTCTTATGCGAGAGTCGAAAATGCATGGAGATCTTAGACATCTTGGAAAAGGTAAACGCGCAAACATTTTACACGCTTATGCCCGATTCGTTTAATTTGAATGCAGCTGATTAATCGCCCATTTGATATCACCGCCGACAATCTGCCAGCGAATGAATCGGACACCGCGGATGTTAAGTCGATTATCCCGCATCTCATTGAATTGTTTGAAGCGAAAATACATAAGCTGCCTTCGATGCCAGCGGTGCGCATCTACAAGATTCTCATGTCGCATTTGGAAATTCATTACACGCGTCCGAGAGTCTTCGAGAATTGCAATTACGTTCGACTACAGGTGCGCCGAACGGAAACGTTCTTCAACTTTGATTTTAAGCACTTTTGTCTTGTAGATTTTCGAATGTTTCCTACGGATGCGTGCGGATAGCTTGTATCGCATCGGCTGCCCGCACAACGGCGAGTTGAAATTCAGCCCATATCTCTGCGTCACGTATACGCCGCCGTTGGATCGCACTTCCATTGGGTCACCGCCACCGCCCAATTCACCAGCTGCCATCGTTCAGCAGCAGCAGCAAACTCCGCCGCCGCCATCGCAACAACAACAACAACAACAACAACAACAACAACCGCAGCAGCAGCAGCAACAACAACACGTGCCGTGTAATGTCACGTACGTGACCATCAAGTCAACGTTTAAAATCTTCATCACTTGCCTGACTACGGAGAAGGACACCGAAGTGCTGATTTTCACGCTGAAACGCCTGCCCGACGTGCTGCAAAACAAATCGCTCGTGCTCACGAAGAACGGCAACAACGACATCGGTTTGCTGATCGACGCCGTCATCAAGCTGATGAAGTTTTTGCCGGACAATGCCAGCGTCAATCGCATGGAGTTCTGCTCGGCTCTGCTGCTGATCCTCTCCGGCTTGGCGTCTTACCATGCGTATTTGCATCCGGTCAATCAGCAGGAGATGATCCGCCTGCTGTGCACGTGCAAGGTGCGCCACGGTGTGCCATGCTTCAGCCAGTGCATTCGCGCGCTCACCACGTGCACGCTCGAGATGCAGGATGTGATGGTGAAGATTCTGCCCGAGGTGCTGCTGCAATTGTCGAAAACGACGGCGACGCCGCAGATCGCGATCCCGATGCTGGAGTTCTTGTCGACACTCACCATCCTGCCGTCGGTGTTCTCCAATTTCGTCGGCGACCAGTACATGGCCATCTTCGCCATGCTCCTACCGTACACGAATCCATTCAATTACAACCCCTACACCGTGTTTCTGGCGCACCACCTGATTGCTGTGTGGTTCCTCAAGTGTCGGCTCACGTTCCGCAAGGACTTTGTCAGCTACATCACGAACGGCCTGCACACGAACGCGCTGACGCCGTTCGACGAATCGCTGCCCATCATCAAGGGCGACGTGAACAAGCTGAATCAGGATAGTTCGAATCGCAAGCGCAGCTCCAGCTTGACGGAGCAGAGCTCCCGCAAGCGGGAGCGCTCTGCCACGCTGGGCGGCAAGCCGGTGTTCGAGTTTCGCACGCCGCCCATCGACAAGACGCTGATGCAATTCTATCGCGAGCTCACCGAAACGTGCATCGATCTGATGGCGCGCTATACGTTCTCGCCGTGCTCGGCGCTGCCGAAACGCCTGCCCAACGCCGACTTCCTCTTCGGCGGCGGGCAGTCGATGAGTTGGCTGCTCGGCAATCGCGTCATCACGATCACCACCAGCGGATGCGCGCAGAAAGCGCTCAAGCACGGCCTCTGCGACAAGTGCTATGCGACCTGCAAGGGCGGCACCAAAACGCCGGACTACGCACGCCTGCAGCGCACCGGCAGCAGCGACGTGGAGCGCATCACGCGCCAGAATTCCGGCTCCAACAACAACACGTCGACGTCGTCGCCCACCGACGACGGCCGCCGCTTCAGCGATCGCCTGGAGCAGCTGCCGAACAAGCTGCAGCAGCTGGCGTTCGGCGAGGCCGCCGCCGGCAAGCCGGAGAAGAAGGAGCACTGCGCGTGCTGGTGCCAGAATTGGGCGGAGATCCACGTGCGCCGGCCAACCGGCAATATGTCCTGGGTGATGCGCATCCAGAATCAGACGGCCGACGTGCGCGGCATCTACGACTTTCCGCTGAACGAGGTCTCCACGCTGTTCATGCCGTCGCTGACGGCCGGCAGCGCACCGGGCGACATCGTCCAGCAGGACTCGATCGAGGAAGAGCCACTGCGCGCCGACGAAGCCGGTTACATGTCCAACACGCAGCCGATCAGCATACCGGGCTCGCCGAGCAAGCAATCGCCGTCGCGCCAGAGTTCACGCGACAGCATCGACGACGATCTCGACTACGTGTACGAGGATGGCATGCGCGTACGCAACCCGGTGCGTCGCTCGAATTCCAGTCCGGAGATGTCGACGAACTGGAAGAATCCCTTTCTCCAGCAGAAAGCCATCGACCGCGACGATCGCAATCCGGACGAGGAGCCGACCAAGAAGAAGAACTTCACGAAGGATATGCGCGTCAGCTGCGAAGCGATACCGGAAGAGATCGCCGGCATGGGCACCACGCCGCCGTCGAGCGATGCGTCGCAAACGCATCCCACGCTCCTGCCGTCGCTATCGTGCCCGGGACCCGATCATGACCGCCCTCCGCCGGTGAAAACGTATTCGGTGGGATCGAACGTGCCGCCGCCGCCGCAACAGCAACAGCAACCACGTGCGCCGCCCAATCCCGCACCGCTGTACATGACGAAGGAGCGGCCCACGCTCAACTTGCCGCTGACCAGCAAACCGCCGCAGAGTCCCACGCAGACCAGTCCGCGCCTGTCGCGGCACAACATCAAGGAGCGCGAAGGTCACGAAATCCAGAAGAGCTCCTCGCTGGTCCTGCAGAAGCAGAAGACCAAGTTGGACGGCTTCAACCAAAGCGATCAGAAGCGCGATCGCGGCTACACCATCTCGGTGATGCAGTCGCCGGTGCGGAAATTGCGCCTGAGCGATACGACGCAATCGTCCACGTCCAGCCAGGGCGGCGGTAGCATCAGCGGCGGCACCGGCGGTGGCGGTGGCGGCGGCAGTAAAAGCAAGGACATGCCGAAGAGCGGCATCAATCCGGCGTTCGTCTTCCTGCAGCTGTACCATGCGGCGCAGTTTGGCAACGTCACCGAGAAGCCGCTGCTCATCAACTCCAGCGACGTGGTGCAGCGCGCCCTGCAGATACTCGACATCATCCAGCCGTACGAGACGCACAAGATCGGCGTCATCTACATCGGGCCGGGACAGTGCAACAAGGAGGCGGAGATCCTGCGCAACTGCTACGGCTCGCTGCGCTACGTCGACTTTCTGAAGCGGCTGGGCACCATGATCAAGGTGCAGGATGTCGATCCGCACGCGTTCTTCCTCGGCGGGCTCGACCACGAGGGCGCCGACGGCAGCTTCGCGTATATGTGGCAGGACGACATCATCCGCGTCATCTTCCACATCGCCACGCTGATGCCCAATCTCGACGCTGATGTTGATCCCCATTGCAATCACAAAAAGGCGCACATTGGCAACGACTTTGTCACGATCGTCTACAATGAAAGCGGAGAGGAGTACAATATTAACACAATTACGGTATAGTTACAAACTAGCAAGTGTAATAATATGGGTATTTATTTTTGAACTCTCACTCTCTCACAGGGGCAGTTTAACTTCGCCAGCATCATCATACAACCGCTCGATCATAACAGCAACAAAGTGACGGTGAAGGCGAAGGATGCCATCGTGGAGCTGATCGGGCAGAGCGAACCGCGCATCGTCTCCGATCAGAATGTCGCTTTAATGGCACGCCAATTAGCTTTGCATGCAAATGTAAGTCGTATTGATACAATTCTGTCAATCGTGTCAATATGCGTATTACTCTCTTCAGCTGGCGGCGTTAATCCAGTCGAACTCGGCGAAGGAAGCCGGCGAGCCGTACGCGCCTAACTGGCTGCAACGGTTGCGACGCATCAAGAATCTGCGGCAAAAGATCCAGCAGACGTCGCGCGATGCACCGGCCAGCGGTGGCGATTACACCGCTCGAACGCGTCCCGCACAGATCGAGGATTTCACCGAATATACATGAGGTGCTCATGACTAATATGTATTTGCTGTTATATATCTATTTACATATTTTGCTACTGGGGAACAAATGGTCAAATTTTGAGAGCTAATAGCAAAATGTATCCAATTTGGTAACACTGTCGATATGAGTGATTATCTATATCTCTTAATTAATCATGTACAAATCAATCAATAAAGCAGGATTTGCTACATCACATTTATTAGATGACAAATCGTAGTTTATTATTGATTGCATTACAATTTACAGCCAGTGATCTGGTAGGCAACTGGAGCACAGTTGCACTGTGATGTTTACAGCATGCAATAATGAATAAATAAATAGTCGAAATATACACATGCATCGCAAATAAGTATCATACATGTATATATTAATCTCTTTCCTCACGCATACACTCGGAAAAAATGGTCAGTCGCGTTTTGAACGCATGTTTAAAATGAGATGAGATTGTGCTCTTGCCCGCGTTGGCGTTGAGCGTGCTTCCACGCATTGTAGTCGGTGAGAATGGGTCGGCCATACGCCGTGTGCAGCTCCCAAAACGTGGGCGTCGTCTTCGAGGTGCTCTCGGAGGCGTGCAGCGCCTCGTTGACACGTCCCATCGACCGCATGCTATGCGATCGGTGATGGTTGGCGCTATCCATTTTATTGAATGGATTGTGACGTTGCCGCGGCGGCGGCACCGGTGAGCCGACCACTTGCGCTACCGGACATGGTGTCTCTGTAACACAAGCACCAATTAATACATTGGCAGATTGCACAAAACATCATTGCTTGCACCTTCAATATCAGCCAATTGTCGTTGAAATTCGGCAACCATCACCTTCATGTAATCATACCCGGCAATTGCTAGCGCCTTCATCCATTGCTCCATGACTTCTTGCGAATCTGCACCCAGCATGTAACTGCGATTGGAGCCGTGGAAGATGATTTGGAAGCAGTATAACTCGCTGTCTTCAGCCAGCTCTACCACGTAAATTTTGAATTTGTCACAAACTACATTTTCGTATTGTTGGCATTTTGACAAGGTGACATACCAACAGTGTAGCCCTCCAGCACGACGACTCCCTCCGGCTCCTTATCTCCTTTCTTATCAAAATAGAAGAGCAGATTGCCCTTCAGCATGAAATAACGCTTCTGGAAGTTTTTGTTTTCGCCCTTTTTTGAGAGGTAGCCCTCTCGATCGACGGGCGTTGCAGACACGGCAAATGCCGCCAGATTCTTGTCGTTTATTCGCATGCTGAATGCAAAACTAACACACTACTCGCGAATTGTTAATCACGATAAATAATAACTGTTTACCAATAACACGAATAACACCCAGCTGATTTGTGATAAAGTTCGCGCCAATTCGGGCATTTTCGTTAGCTGTCGTGAAATAATTTCACTTTAAGTGTCCCGAACTCAAACGAACGCTATTTTCTCCTCGTCTTTCTTAAGTTTTACTAAGCAGAGGACATGAGATCGAAAATAATCGTTTTTGCGTTCGGCTCCCTTTAGGAAGTGTTCCAAGATGGCCGAAGTAAAGGCTGGTTACTACAGTGCCTACAGTGTCTTATGGGTGATGGTTTGAAATAGGCTCCCTTTAGTGCGCCGCATGGCGTCACAGTACGCCATCACTTAACCTTCAATCGCGAACGACGCTCACCATTTCGCTGCGAGCGCGCATTCGTTTGCCGCGCGCCGTAGCTTCCGCACGTTCCGCACGTCGAGGGTAGTTTCTTGGTCTTGTGCGTTGCGGACTGAAGGTATTCACCGACACGCCGTTCTACGTTCCGAGCCGTGCACGCAGCGAGTCCAGCAGCCCCAGCTACGAAATACACGAGGTGCGTTTCACATTCTTTTTTTTTTATTCAACTGCGTTCAAATGCATTAGTATTTACAAACTATTTAGTATATAGCGAGGTAAAAGGCCATAGTTTCAACTTGCACATGTCGGCGAGCAAATATTCGCAAACGCGTTACACATATCCAAATTCATATCGTATTCTGTTTTCTTAAGGCTTAAGACTTGAGCAAAAAAAAACAGCACAAAACGTGTTTGATAGAAAAGCGCGGGCAGGAAGCGCGCGGCTAACCTTAGTTCTTTGTAAATATCAGAAAACGCCGCATGCTCGCCGTTTCACAAATAGGCTTCTCATTTAAAATGCATCTGAAATTCTTTCGAGGCTTATTATCGAAGGCAACTCATTGCGCTATCATTAACTGTATAATAATTATGATTCAGCCTACTTTTAGATTATTACAAATTGTATCTTTAATTTGCATGCCAAACGGTTAACGGTCGGACATGTTTTGCATTTCGTTGTGTATTAACCGGTATTGTGCGTTTTTATTGAAGTCTTCAATCACGTGGGAGGAAATCGTAGAAGAATAGAAGGTAGCGGTGCGCGTGTTCCGAAGCGGTCCCATATTTGGTTAGATTCATTCTATTCGCCGATAAACTGGCGCGCGCGCGCGCGCAAATGTCCAACGGTCGTTTTCGTTGCGCCCCTATTTCTTGCAGTCGAAAACCTCATGGAAATCTTTTGAGCTACGGACCAGGTGCGTTTCGAACGCTCGTTCAATTCTATGTATTTGCCGCGCAGCTTGCATCCGGGGAAGCGCGCGCAAAAACTTGGGTTTTTCAGGCAAACCTAAACCACAATCAACCGTGCGGCACAATCAATATGCGGGTTTCGGCAGAAAGGTACAAAGCTACCTTCGCTTATTTTGAACACACTGCCAAGCAAGGAGCCTGTTCGAACAGTTATCATATTGAAAAAATATACAAACAACGAAGTAACGCACACATTCCTTGCAATCAATCATTACTCACTGGCTGTTGTTTACATCATGACTGAGAAACCAAGATTTGTTTTCTTTATGCATGCCATGATTAGCATTCGTTCACACGATGCAAATGCATGCCCAAGTTAATAATATGTCGGAACAGCCTTCCTATTATGTCTTCTGTGAGACTTGCCGCGCATTCTTTTTGTTGTTGAAAACCTGGCAACTTCATTGCCTGCCTCGTTGGTGGGCCACATGACGAATACAGCTTTTGAATCTGATTCGATTGCATGTTCCAATTTTCAATAATTAATCATGCTCGTGATTGGATTGAAGCGCATGATTTTTGATAAGAGAATCCAAAGTACGGATGTGATCACGCAGAGCATTACACCGCCCCAGCCGAGGTCTAATGACCACGATGTGGCAAATACCCGCGCGGCCATGAGGTGCGCCGAAAAGTGGTAGCCGCGACTTTCCACCGGCCAGACGACACCGTCCACGGTGCAGTCGGCGTCCATCCGGTACCATTCCGAATCGCTATCACCGCCAGCGGTTCGGCCGCCGCCCCCGTCACCATCAGGCCGCGGCAATGCTCGCAGGGTTGATGGACGGCTCTGAACGCGTTTGAAGTGGATGATCGATAGGGTGAAAAGTGCGAACGATGCTGCAAATAATACGATTTTGCTAGTCTACGTTGTAATATTCAACGCTGATCAATGTTGTATTGTTTTTCATAAACGTATCTCGGTCGCATGGTGGAATTACATTGCAATGCAATTCGAGTAGAAGAAAGTTTTGCGAAACTTACCGGCTAGAAGGTACATGACGCCTGTGACCAACACCGCGCTGATTTGATGCTGGCAGACGCCGAAAGCACCAACAAGCGCCGCCGTGCCCAGAATAATCAGGCAGACCAATGCGCACGAGATTGATAGGTTTTGCATTCCTAGATTTGATCCTATAAGTTTTGGTCTTATAGTTTCATAGACTACTTACTCCGCTGCCAATCGGCTTTCAATTCGCATACTTTCATGCCGTCCATTTCACCCGAGAGATAATTCACGCACGACTGTCGCGGAAAACCATCGCGACCAAGAACAATGATCTCTTCCTCTGCAACAAAACACTTGGGCTGTATCTAAATCCACACCGAAAGGGGTTTGCGTACCTGTTAGGCTGAAGCACAACGTCCAGATGCCGCCGTGGATGGGAACGAGGAAGGCGCGTTCGTTGTGCGTTGACACGCTGGCAACTTTGCCGTCCAGCAGCCACTGAATGTGCACCGAGCGATTCGAGAGCGTCTCCAGGGCTTCTCGATTCCAGCTGACCTCTTCCCAGTGGTCGGTCATTATAGCCGCGCATAGCATCCCCGTCGCGCATGTTGTCAGAGCCAGCGTGCCCAGGAGGAGAAAGACACTGTTTATAGGAAGATTTTTACTGGTCGGCTTTGTTGTTGATTGCGGGGGCGCTAACCTGGGGTGCACGCTGCAGTTCCACCCGACGACGTCGTCGTCGTTGTCGGCGCTCCCATTGGCGCCCGGTTGCTCCATGGCGGTGTCGTAGTCCACGATGAGCAGGTCGTACTCCTGCGCGCCGCTGCCCGTCACCTTGCTGGCGCCCTTCACCAGATCGCAGAAGAATCCGCGCTGGGCCGGAAGCGATGTCTGCAAGTAGGTGGTTACGCCATCATTACGCGTATGCGGATGGTACATTTGGCCGCCGACGACTGCCGACGCACATCTTCTGCTGAACGCTGTGATAAGGGCGAACCATTTAGATATAAGTTTCGGTAAAATATTGGTTGCATTTCCTCACCTGAAGAACCGGTGGGAAATTCAATCCCGTTTCATTCAGGACGAATCGACCAAGCGCGCCTGCTGCCCGCTTTTCGATGGTGTTGGCGATAGTCGAACTGCACATGTCTTTCGAGGAATTTCCTTGCACTCGCTTGCGTGGCACTCGCGGAAAATCGTGCGCCTGCGCGTTTCATCCCCCAACCCTCAAACATCCAAATACCATACAAACATGAACAAACAAAAACGCCCACCGGCGACATGCCATCGTTGTTTTCACGTGGTATTGAATTGTGGCCGCTAATTTATGCATCGTTTCAGAAGCAACATGGACCAGTCGACGATCGCAACTGCCGCCGAGCTGGTGACGAAGGGCACCAAGGCGTACTGGTTGCGTCGCTATGCGAAGGCCGTGAGCCACTTTAGCAAGGCGAGCGAAATGATGGTCGCTAAGCTGAACGACGACAAACACGACCTGCTCGGCTCCGTCTACTTGTACTACGGAAAGAGTCTGCTGGAGTTGGCACGCGAGGAGAGCAACCCGCTCGGCGAGGGAGTGCCGCCGGAGGTCGGCCGCCTGCCTGATCCCAGCAAGGGCGAGACTGCTGCTGATGCTGATTATAGCATTGATGAGGTAGATTCGGAGGACACCACCGATGATGAGGAAGCGGAGAACGATGAACAGCTAAACGATGAGGAGGAGGACGAGGCCGAGGGGGAAGAAGAGGACGAGGGGCAAGAAGAGGACGAGGAGGCTGATGATGATGAGGATTACGTTCCGGAGAAGGAAGAAATAGCGGAGAACAGTGGGGTGGAGGCCGTTGCCGAAGCAGAAGGAAAGACTGAAGATGACGATAAGAGCAAGGAAGTAATTGAAGTCGATAAGAAGACAAATGAGACTGCAGAGGGTGAGACCGTGGATGCGCAAAAGGTACAGAACAGAGAGGGGAGTCCCGTAGCCGTCGCTGAAGACGATAATGTTGAACAGGAATTGGTTCCAAAGGAAGAAGCCAAGGAGAATGGAGCCATTGGGGCAACGGCTGGCAGCAGCGACGATGCTGAGAAAGAAGTGACGAAGGAAGCCAGTGCCAGCGATGCTGTGAAGGAAGAGACGAAAGAAGTCAGTACCAGCGATGCTAAGAAAGAGGAGGCGATGGAAGTCAGTGCCAGCGATGCTGAGAAAGAGGAGCAGAAGGAAGTCATTACCAGCGATGCTAAGAAAGAAGAGGCGATGGAAGTCTGTGCCAGCGATGCTAAGAAAGAAGAGCAGAAGGAAGTCTGTGCCAGCGGTGCCGAGAAAGTCGAGACGAACGAAAACGATGCTGACGAAACGAACGCAACCAAGTCCAAAGTGGCCGACGGCGGCGATGCTGAGAAAGCTAAGGCAACGGAAGGTGACGAGGCTGCGTCGGAACCACAGAACGGCTTTGTCAACGCTGCAGGTGTGAGCATTAACGGTGAGCTTGTGTCGTCCAGCACAGCCGATCGCAAAGATGAATCCGGGGACGAAGCGATGGCGGAGGACGAAGAAGACGAAGACGATACTGACGTTGATGAAAAGGCCGGCTCATCAAGTAAGTGCATTTTCTGTAAATTCTTCGTACATTCATTCCCAATGCGTTTTCAGCCAAAGAAGAGGAGGAGCCAACCGATTTGCAGCTTGCCTGGGAGGTGCTTGAGCTCGCCAAGTTCATTTTTACGCGTCGCGAGGCCAAAGGGCTAGAGGAATTAGCCGACTGTTTGATCACGCTGGGCGAGGTATCGCTCGAGACGGAGAACTTCGACTGCGCCATCAATGACATTGCCGCTGGCCTTTCCATCCAGAAAGAATTGTACTCGACGCCAAAGAACTTCCGCAAACTCGCCGAAACTTACTACAAGCTTGGAATGGCCAAAACCGCCAACGATCAGATCGAGGAGGGCATTGTCGACTACGGGAAGACGCTCGCGTTGCTGAACAAGCGTTACGATATCCTCCTCGCAAAGGGTGAGAATGCCGGCAGCAGCGACAATCTGGAGCGCCAAGAGATAAAAACGCTCATCCCCGAGATTGAGGAGAAGATCGCCGATTTGAAGACTTTCAAGGGCGAGGTAGGTGAAACAGATATCGATAAGGAATGCCGGAATGTCATCAGTGGTGTTGTGGGTAAAGAGATGTCACGCTTACAATTGCGCGACTAAGCAAATGATTTATGTGCTTGCCTTTCATTCATTTTTTTCAAACTTTTGCTTGTTTTTCAGTGTAATTTTCATCTTCATTCAAGTTTTTTTGTGCATGTTGCGAAATAAACTAAATTTTTATACGCCGCTTGTGTGTTTTGTGTCGCTTTGTGTGCGTGTTTGTTGCTTTCGCTTTTATCTGCACCATTCATCGTCGTCTCATCGCACGTTATCGAATGCTGAAATTGGTTATTTTTATTCGATCGTTTGCAGGCCGCGCGCAAAGCCCCCGCAGAGGGCATTAGTGCTGGGCCGTCATCTTCAGCGGAGCAACCTTCGTCGTCCAGCAAGGACAAGGAGGTGCGCGATATTACTCATTTGTTGAAGCGGCGCCGCGAAGGAGACGACACAGGCGCCAGCAGCGCTGCTAAAAAGCCGGCGCTTTAAAGAGTGCGCATTAGCGCATTCACATTTCTACACTACATTCTCAATCATAAATTAACTCTTGCGTTAACACTCATTCGAATGTATATTTCCCTTTCGTGCACACACATTAATTTATTGAAAATTGTTCTTGGACGTCGATGGACTGCGATGCGTATGCGTATTGCCAGTACAAACTGACCGATTCGCCGGTTGAAGGCAAGAAACTTTGATGGATTCTGGATTGGCATTGGAGATTGAAATTTAGAAAGACCGAAGGAGGCGACAGACGGTGAAATGGATTCGTTCTAGTGTTGAGTGGTGGCGTTTTAGTTGTTCGTCCATTTAATATTAAGTGTTAAGTTAACCAGTTCACATTTTACTTTTTTCTTAGTGTTTGGCCCGCGTGCGCCCGATTTGTAGTTTTAAGAAACTTGCTGTGTTTCGACAGGTTTTGGAACCTGCGTAGAAGTTAAGTTAAGTGTTAAGTGGCTAACAACCCGTTTATTACATTATGGTATAGTTTTGGAGGGATTCGTGTTTAGCATTGTCACATTTGATACAATAAACTTTATATTCGATCATGCGGCGACTTGATACGCGTACTTGGTAAGGCTTCACACAGAAACTAATCAACTAGAACTGAGCAAGAATACAACAAACTTTTAAAAGCTACAATAATTTATTAAGTACAAATTCCAATACTGAAACGCATAAATGGAATGTCAGTTATTTTTGTGCCACATTTTTCCCATTATTGGGTGTCGGAGGATGTCTATTAATATAATTTTAGTAGAATTTACAAAAAGATGACATCTACGAGCGAGATTCCTCATAATTTGGAAATAACATTTTGAGCGCATTGCGTAGCTTCTCATTCACTTTGCCGTTGTACCGCTTCCCAAGCTTGAATCGGCAGTAGGGACACGAATAGATCTTTGCTGCGTGCGACCGTCGCAAGCAATCGTAGCAGATGTTATGTCCGCAAGTCGTCGTGATGGGCAGGTATACGACATCCTGGCAGCAGATACATGCGAATACATTCTGCACCTTCTCGTAGAAGGCAATCTTGCCGGCGTTCAGCGACTGCTTGCATTCACCCCACAGTTTCTCGTTTACGGCATCTGCGTCGATAAGATCACTCAATGTTGCTGGCAATTCGTAAGGCTCAACCTTCGTCTTCTTCGGCGACGAATTGGTCGCGTCTTCCAGAACGCGTTTGCCGCCGCCCTTCTTCTGCTCCGCCTCCTTCGCTTTGAGTTGTTGCGCCTCCTTGTAACCCGCCGGGTAAATCACCTCGTATTCCTTGCCGCCCTTGTGCCACGGCGCCGGCGTGGGATCGTCGCGTCGCAGCAGGTAACGCCACACAATGAAGCCCGACATGCCCTTCTGCGGATAGTATTTGACCACTTTGTAGATGCCATCGTAGCGGTTACCCTCTTTCGGCGCGTACTTGGAATGTTTGGCGGCTTTATAGTTTCGCACGACACGAATGGGCTTGCCACTCTTCCAATCCTTCGCCTCGGCGCCGTGTTTCTCGTTGCATCGCGCATTGCAGTTCATCGCAAGCGCCTTGTTATTGCGCGTTAACTTTTGATCGCAGCTCTGCTCGTTGACGCGCTTATTGCCGGAGAGGTCACGTCCGCCGGAGCCCGTGTAGAGGAACTCGTCGCCGTTGTCCACGTCATCCTCGTATCCGCCGCTGAGGACGATGCTGTAGGCGTAGTGCTTCTCGCTGCCGTGGATGCCAGCGACGAGCGGACGATGAATTCCCGCCTCCGAAACCTGCTGTCGATACAGCCAGCATGTGCCCACTTCCACGCCGGGCACCGGTCCGAGGTGGTCCTTCTTAGCAATGGTGCATTCCTTGGTGCGTCCAACGCAAGCCATGCCTTTTCCCCAATCGCGAGTCGACGTGCTTGCCTTGGACATACTCGGCATCTTCGCCTTCTTGCTGCTCACCTTCAATTTATCGCCAGCGCGCACGATCTCGTTGCCGTCGATCTTACATTCTGGGCAATACCATTGGTCTTCATCGGGCAGTGCCTTCAGCGGCGGCGTCAAGCAGCCAATATGATAGCCGTAGTCACAGTCATCACAAAGCAGGATCAATTCAACATTATTTTTGCCATGACAAATCCTGCAACCACACTCTTTACATTTCTTGCTAATATCATCTTTGCACCATAAACAATTAAATGGGTTCTTTCTGCTAGGAATCGTTTCAGGCACTGCACTTTGTTCCTGATCGTTCAACTCCACTGGCTTCTGAATGCGATAGACTTCATCCAAGAGCCTTATGTATACATCTTTGAGAGGTGCTCGGTCTCGTCCCAAAAATAATGTTCCTTTTAAAGAACTCAGCAAAATAATGGATATTTTAAAGTCAAACCAATAGCCTCTCTCTTTTGGTTTGTCAAGATTATAGTTTACCATAACAGTCATTCCAGGAGTTAACTCTTTATGGGAGAGCAAATGAAAAGCTCTGGGTCTAACATGGTCAAATGAGCAATCAATTCGCACTGGATAACTCACATTAGCTTGCAGGCATTTGAAGATCAGCTCTGGTTCCTTTGACGGTATGCAGGTCTCGTCAATTGTCTCGGGATTCTTAACAATCTTCTCAATAGTGGCCTCAAACCACGCACCGTTGAAATCTTGCATATCAACACGGTGTCCAACGCGGTAGTATTCGCTGGTTGCCACCACGTCGATGAGTGTTTTCTTCACCTTCGGCGTTTCCTCTTCTGGTTTTGCATCGTCCGCTTGATCGGCGCGAACCATCAATTGAATCACATCGTTCATCTGGACATCATACTGGAATAAAGCGTGACCGTCGACGAGGAGTTTGCCTTTGTAGAATAATCGCTGCTTGTGCACGTCGATATTCCAGTCCTTTTGGATCATCACTCGTAGATCTTCGATCTTTGTGGTTTTCGACGGATTTAGAAACAGATCCTCGTCGGATGGTTTCGCGAGGTTTCTTATTTTGATATACATTTTAATTTGTAATCGGATTAAGAATCATAATCGGATAAACACAGCACGTTACGCGGGTCTTTCAAACGGGTGGAACGGGAGGAGGGAAATGAAATGTAACGGCTGTATAACCTAAAACTGCCATTGCCAGACAGGTTAGTTGCAGTTGGTACGCATGGGAACCAAATCTAACTAAAACATTTGATCTAACCAACAAACAGATATTGTACCTGGTGCGCGAGCACCTCGACGACGATGAGTAAGTACGCGAGCTATGCGAAACTTGCGCAACTCGGCAGCGAATACGCGCGCCGCATGGATCGACTCTCGAAGCGCATCTTCGGCGAGGTGGCGCGTCCGACCAACTCCAAGTCGATGAAGGTCGTGAAGCTCTTCTCCGCCGAGCCGGTCGAACGGCGCAAGGAGATTCACGCCTACTATCCACGCCATCCAGAAGTGGGCATGCTGATGCGCAAACTGCGCCACTACGGTCTCTACCGCGACGAGCACGCTGATTTCGTCGACGAAATGAAGCGAATGCGAGCATTGCGCGGCAAAGCACCGCCGGAGCGCAAGAGCAAGCCGAAGCCGGATGCCGCTACATAATCACAGTCCACTTCACCGCAAATGTAAAAAACAGCCTTTGTTGGTAGTTATGCTTTAAGTTGTATTAAAGTCTCTTTGTTAAAAAAAATGATGTAATGGTAACCCTATTTGATCTGGAGAGATGTCCTGCAGCCTCATAGCTCCTGCTTGGTGGGCTTGAGTTTGCCGGTTTCACCTTTGAGCCGCTCATTCAGACAGCTGGTATCCTGGCCGCGCAGGGCACGATCAGCGCACAAGTATTGCTTCAGTGACTGCTTGCCCTGATGCTTGTAGTACCAGTCCTCGATGGCAGCCTCATTTTGTTCCAGCAGTGATTCGCACTGCACGTAAGCGCATTCATGCTTAGACCCGACAAAACTAAAACGTTTGGTATCATTACCTGATTCTTCATGTTGGTGATCTCAACGCTCGGCCGATCCCACAGCTCGTACGGTATGCCCAGCTCCACCTTGACGCCCTTGTCGACGAGGCCGTGCAGCGTCTGAAACGTCTGACTGCGGCCCTTCGCAAAGCGCGTGCTGTCCTCGCGCTCCTTGTGGATGTTGTACTGCAGAATGCGATCGCACACGCCCTCCAGCGATTCGACGAGGCGCAGCTCGGACTTCTGGTATTCGGTCTTCTTCTTGGGGCGCACGTCGTCGACGGCGTAGCCGATCTCGATCACGTCGTGCGTCTTGCCCGTCTCCTCAAGGCGATCCTCCAGTTCGATGGCAAGTATCTTGCATACTATGGTAGCGGATAGAGTTGTATGATGGAATTGCAAGCGACATATTTATTTACCTTCGCAGCGATTTGCATATCGCACGCCCTCGTCCTCCTCGGTGATGCCGCCGACGGTGGCCACCAGCACGACGAGTGCGCTCACAAAGGCGACGTGCCTCATTGCTGGGAACACTTTGATGGCTTCCTCTTCTTCCAACGGCAGCGCGCTCGATGACGATGACGGACTTTACAACCGGCGCAACGATTGTTTTGATAACACAACATCTGTGCCAATCTACATGTGTTGGCCAGCTCCTTAATACTCGAGGGCGTAGGCAACCCAGCAAGAGCACAGAACCGGCTTTTGCTTTGCAAATTTCAACTTTTAATTAATTTATTCATCAATATAATTCTATAAAGATAATTGTTACCTATGCTGTAACACCCCCCCGCAATAAAGAAGAAGTAGTAATATATACAAATCGAAATAACCACGCTTCAGACATTTTAACGGAATAAATAAAGGTTGCGTTTAATTTCTGCTCTTCACTTCCTCCCACTGAATCAAATTGAAATTGATACTAATATCGATACTATGCAATTAGCAATACGTAATCAGTATGCAAGTATAGCTTCTTATATTATAATTGTGCTGTGCAATGTTATATCAAAAAATAGAGCCAATCAAACCGCGCACTCATCCAAAACGAAAACCAAAACAAAACGACTAGTAGCATTCGACTGCTAACTGCCCGATTCAAATACAAGAAGCAAGATAAGTTTAGTGTGTGGGTGGGGCAGCAGCTACACGGAGCCGGACTAATTGTAAGTAAGCTGTCCTAAATTTGTTATCAAATTAGCGCGCGGGAAATTTCGAGGAGGGAATATTTATATAGCTTAGAAGCGGCTCATCACTTTCTTCCCCATCTTCTTCTTCTTCTTCTTCTTCTTCTCCTTTCGTGTTGCTCTGCGGTAATTTTAATATTTATGAGAATATATGTATATCACAAACGTCCCCCGCATCGTCCCTCCGCGAATTCATTTTCATTCATTCGGCCAAATCGTATTACGGATTCGTCGTATAAACCAATCGGTTACATTTGAATGCTTAAACGTGGACTAAATATAGTATCATTGTCGCCTAGTTTTATCGATTAATCATTATGAGGGTAGATTCGTGAATTAAGAGTTTGTTTTCACATCAGCAAGGCGATGATGAGTTGATCATCTACACTTTTAGCGCCGCGCGGTGCCTTTCAAAAAAACCCCCAAACGTAACTGCCTATAACTGTTATGTATCTCCTATTTTACATATACAATAATATATTTCCGTTAACAGGATTCCTTCGTAGGGCTTGCAGGATGGAGAATTATAAATTAAAAAATATATGATACACACGAACACGAATGAGACGAATTCCAACGTTTCTTTTAAGCAAATAAAAATGAGACAAAAACAATCAAATAAATAAGACAATGTCCGTACCACCTGCGCTCCACACGCTCGCCTCTCCCTTCAGATTAATTTATACATTGCATTGCGTTTTCTCGCGCGTCGTAACATCGTTACCCCCCCTGAGCCACAAGAGAAAATAAAAACGGCATGGCTCTCGCTATCGTTGCTTGCGTTCCCGTCGAATTGATTTACTTAGCCATTAAGAATGAACGTCCGATGTCCATCGGGCGCGATCGAAATTAACCTAGCTAGATACATAAATAAGTGTAATATATTCCATTCGTCGGCACGATCGTGATTGCGATTGTTAAATCCGCTTCATGTCCGGCGAATAACGCAGTTTCTCTCGAAAAAGAAGTAGAACAAAGCCTTTCTTAGTGCGCCCGACCTTGTCCCTTCGCAAGATTCGAAAACGGTGGGAAATTAAACTGTACGGCTCACATTAGAAAAGCGATCGAATCTCTTCGGTATGTCTTGCGCCGATTACTGAATGCGCGTTCAATTGTGTATTGAGTGTCTTAAAATCGATCCGCGGCGCGATTTTCAAATTCATATGGTTGTGCACTGTTCTGCTCAAATTTGCAATAATCACTGGGTTAATCATAGTGCAAGACAACCCAAAAATGTCGGTGTCTTTTGAGCGCGCTCGCGCGCATATGTTGTATGAGTGGCCTGAATTGGAGTGTAATCTGTCTTGGTAGATATTAAAACAATGGTTGTTTGCAAATTAGTTTCGCTCGCAAATCGGACCGCCGCCGCGGTCTGTAGCTGACCGCGCCCGCCTTCATCACCGTACGGAACCGCCAAACGCTTAGCGGCACTCCCACACCTTCACGGACTGATCGACGCTGCCGGAAATCACGTACGGATGCGACTTGTGGAAATCTGCAAAACATTGCATGAATTCTAATCCGCAACGCAAGCACACGACTTATACGCACCAACCGACGTGCAGAAGTGCTTGTGAGCTTCGAGCATCTTCGAACAGCGCTTGTTCTGCAGGTCCCAGACGCGCAGCGTTTTATCGTCGCTCGCCGTGACGAGAAACTTGCCGCCCGGGTGGAATACGCAGCCACGCACCCAATTGTCGTGGCCGGATAGCGTGATGAGGCAGACGCCGGCACCCACGTCCCATATTCGGACGTTCTTATCGCGCGAGCCGGACGCCAGGAATGGGCCCTGGTGCGCGCCCTTGCGATTGTCGGCGCCGGCGCCGTCGTTGATCGCGGGCGTGGCGCAGTCGGGCGCCCACGCAACGCACTCGACGACGTGTTCGTGGCCGCGCAGCTCCTGCCGGCACTCCTTGTTGGCGACGTACCACACGCGCACCGACTGATCGTTGGAGCACGTGGCGAGCATCATGCCGTCGGGCGATGCACGCACCATGCGCACCCAGTCGCGATGGCCGGCGAACGTCTTCACGCAGTAGCCGTTCGTCACCTCCCACATCTTGATCGTCTTGTCGCGGCTGCACGAGACGACATGGTCGCCGGCGGGCAGGAAGGCGACGCTCGAAACGTTGTGCTCGTGGCCGAGCATTGTCTTCATGCATTCGTACGTTTGGAAGTCCCACAGCTTCACCGACATGTCGGCGCTGCACGACGCGAGCACCTTGCCGGCCGAATCGAAGGCGATGTCCTGAATGGAATCGGTGTGCCCCTTCATCGTGCGCTCGTACTCGCCGGCCTCAAAGTCCCACACCTTGATGGTGGCATCCTCGCTGGCCGAGACCATCAGATTGAAGATCGGATGGAAGATGACGCGCGTCACCGGCGCCCGATGGCCTGCGAGCACGCAAACACATGGCATCGCTCTTCGTATCAAGCAGAAGCACCACCACCATCCACTTCACCGCCACGCACATCGCCAGGTGTGCGCTGGTCAACATCGCTACCCAAGCGGTGAGGCCTCGCAACTCTCTTAAGAGATAAATACAAATGACGTAAACGTGCGTGACTCATAAATGCAATACATGACCTTCAATTGCATGAACACACAAGCAAATTCTATCAACAAAAATACAAATGACCTTGCTAGCAGTTGCGGGGCGGAAAACACACGCCTCATGCATTAATGATATTTTAGGGCGGCCGCGCAAACTGCGTGTACCCGAGTGGGCAGGACGAATCTGAGCGCATTTTACGTTGCGTTGCAAATCGAAATTCTCACCGGAAAGGCTATGCTTCTCGGGTGGTCGCGGAATCCATTCGGTGGGGCTGCGTTTGCCGCGCGTCGGCGCGCCATCGATGAACTCTTTCTCGGCGTCGCTGAGCTTCGACTCCAGCTCCATCACCTTCTTCTGCAGCCGAATCACCGACGTCCACTTCTTCTCGAGCAGCCCGCCGAACTTGCGCTCCACCTCGCCGGGCATGTCCGCCTCCTTCTTGAACGCCTCCAACGCGTCCATGTAGCCATTGCTACTGAGGTAATCAGCGATCGCTTTGTTACTGTTGAGAGATATACACAAATCGTCAATATCAGGGACAAACGTCGCAGCATCCTACTTACAGCTCTTCTCGCTGCCGTTGCGATAGCACCATTTTCATGTTCAAGTTGCCAGAGACCTTGCGCGACGCGACAAAAAATCTCCTTCGCTATGAGCGCGTGTCCTCTCTTTCACCACCTTCGAAGGGTTGGATTACTTCTTGGTGTAGCGGTGAACACCAGCGGCCTAATATCGCATCACCTGTGAAGCGGGATACAATACGCAATTAATCAAGGCCGCACAAGCAATTTATCGTATCGATTTCGGGAGCACGCAGGCGAACACATGTCTGATCAATGATGGAGACGACGTCGTCGCACAAGCGCGCAATTTGGACATATGCCGCCGCAATCGATTGCCGCGGCAGCCAGCGCCAACCCCAGGAGCGATCGTCATCACCAAGCCGCCCACCCAAATCGCGTGGGAGGAACGCACACTCACCCTCTTCAGCGCGGGCGGGACACCCAGAGGAATCGACACGCACTGGTAACGCTACAAAAGCGCGCGCGCGCGCTCCTCGAGCGCATGCACTACGCAGCTGGCTCACCCCCCCTTCACCCGGTTGCACGGAGTTGATGCGTGCGCCCTTCAACGCTCGCGTAAATATGCAATCGCGCGAATCGAAAATAGTGGGGCACGACGAAGCGGGAGGCAGCAGACGACGGCGACCACCACGACGACGAGGACTAATCGATAACGAACGGATTCGTAGCGCGCGCAGCCATCTTGAATTCGCCTACGTACCCTCCTCGCCTCCTCTTCGCACGAATGCGCATTGCCTACCTACTTACACTCTCTCGCACACTATACGCGCTCCCCACTTCTCGGCGCGCGCAGCAACTCTCTGACGACGTCGTCGACGTCGTCGTCGAGGTGGTTGGTGGCTACCGCTGCTGCTGCTCCTGCTGTTGGTCGTTGAGCTGGTGGCGCAGCGGACCGCGAGCGCAAGCCCACGTCTTGGGGAATTTGGCCGAGAGAAAACACAGACCGGATTGCACTGGATCGCGCAACGATTCGCGAAAAACACACCGAACACACCACTGCACCACACGCTGCAGCACGCTGGATGGGATTGAGCGGATTGGAGTATCGATCGACCGACTGCGACACACGATTGTGCGGTGCACGCCCGACAAGGACGGTTGTCGGCGCTTAGGTGGCGCTAGTTGAGCCGCAACAAAACATACACTATGTCCGTGGGGCGGCTCACTAAACAAATGAACGCAATATGTACATTTCCAAATTATCTGCAAATCACGCTCGCCTTCTTTAAGCAAGCCGAAGTCCATCACTCAAGAAGATGAAATGGTTTGATGGAGATTTCAAGCAGTTGGCTTGGAGGTGGGGTAGAAGACGTGCGCTAACCGTTTTGGGGGGATGCGCTGTAGCCGGCGACAGGTGACGAGCGCGCGCGCGACCGATTATTGCCCATGCCCACCCATGCCAGTCAAGTTGAGTCAAGTCAAGCCCGTCAAGCCAGTCAAGGCAGTCAAGCGCGCGGGGAGCATTCAACGCGCACACCGCATCCTGCCGCATCCACTCGCGTCGCCATTCGAAGCAAAAAAAATCGCTTCTGTGCGCCCAAGCATCGTCGGTTTGTTCATACCCTGTGTGTGCGCCGGTGTCGGAATCGGACGAGACGTGAGGAGCACCCCCCCAGAAAGCAATCACCAGGTAAGCGGTGCTGCAGCCCCCGACGGTGGGGCGCGTTCAATGGGGGTCGTTTGATACGTCGCCACCGACGAAGCCGACGCTTCGACCACCACCACCATGTCCGTGCACTACAAGTTCAAGAGCGCGCTCGAGTACGATACGGTGACGTTCGACGGCCTGCACATCTCGGTGCGCGACCTGAAGAACGCGATCATCCAGCAGAAGCGCATCGGCCGCAACTCTGACTTCGATCTGCAGGTCACCAATGCGCAGACGAAAGAAGGTATATACGGCCACAGAGTTTGCCACAGCCACATTCCACTCCATTCGCATGCAATGACATTGTTTATGTACTGTTTGCTGACTGATTGCTGATTTCAACCATGCGAAAATGTACGCAGTATACGAGGACGAGGGGGCGCTCATCCCGAAGAACACATCACTGCTGATTGCGCGCGTGCCGCTCGCCGTGCAGCACAAGCAGAAGAACTGGGAGGGCTATGGGCACGCCGAAATGGTGCAGATGCCGCGCCTCGACGACGGTGGTCCCACGTCGAAGGCGGTCGACCTCGCTAATCTGGATGCGCCCGAGAGCGAGAAGATCATGGCGATGATGAGCCAAAGCACCCAGGACTACGATCCCAGCAAGTATGTGCCCCTCTAACCGATTAGAGCGCGTAATCGAATTCAAATCGTTATCAGACTCCGCGAAATTCTTATGAAATTTGCAATGCTGTGTGTATGGTCTGCTGACTAACATGTTTATGTTTATTTTCAATGCAATGCATAAAGGTTTGCCACAAAGTAAGTCTCATTACCTATTCGCAATTGCAACTTGAGACTCGGTTTTCTCGATATCGGTGTCATTGTTGTTGTTGTTGTCGTGGGGCGATTAATAATATTGGCGTTGGGTGCATTCCAGTTACTTGAAGATACGCGGCGCGAATCAGGTGGGACAAGTGCCGCCGAACTATCGTTGCTACAAATGCCACCAAGCGGGCCACTGGATCAAGGATTGCCCACTCTCACAAGGCACCGTAAGCGCTCGGCGCCAACACGACGATCCGTGATCTCTCATGCAACGTGGTGTGTTTCAGGAGCAGATGGATATTAAAAAGTCAACTGGCATACCAAGGTCATTCATGGTGGAGGTGGAGGGACCACAGGTGCAGGGCGCGATGATGACGCCGTACGGCTCCTACGCGGTGCCGGCGCTCGACCATCAGACGTACACGCAGAAGGCGCAGCCGCCACAGGCGCCGCCGCCCGTTGCCAAGACCGATATACCCGAGGACCTGGTGTGCGCCATCTGCAGCGATCTGCTCACAGACGCCGTGATGATTCCGTGCTGCGGCAACTCGTTTTGCGACGAGTGCATTCGCAGCTCGCTGCTGGAGAGCGAGGACCACGAGTGCCCCGACTGCCATGAGCGCGACATCTCGCCGTGCACGCTCATCCCCAATCGCTTCCTACGCAACAGTGTGGCGAACTTCAAGAGCAGCACCGGCTACGTGAAGCATCAGATCTACCGGCCGGCGATGATCGGTCAGGGCAGCGTGGAGGCGCTGCTCGCCGCCAAGGAGGAGGATCGACGGCGACGCGAAGAAGTCGAACAGCAGCGCCGTAAAGCAGCCGAGCAGCAGCAACAGCAGCAGCAGCAGCAGGCGGTGAAAAGCGAAGATGCAAGCACAGCTGAGGATGGCGGCACGGAGAAGACTATCATAAGCGAAGCCGACTCAACCGAGACGCCCAAAACGCCCGTGTCGGAGAGCAAGGAGACGTCCACACCGTCGACGGCGACGACTACGACACCGCCTGCGAGTACGGATGGCGGGAACAAGGAGTGTCAATCGCAGCCGGCGGATCCGCCCGTCGAAGAGGTAGCGGCGGCAGATGGCAAGACGGCGTCGACATCGCCTGAGCGTGCGGCATCCTCCGAAAAGCCGTCCGATGGTAATGAGCGTGTAGGGGACGCTCCGCCCGCGTCGCAGCGGTACAATGAAGACGAGCAGCGCTCCGGCACACCCACGGTGGACGAACCGGGCAACGTCGTCGCCCCAGCGGAAATGGTTAATACGCCACCGGTTGGACTTCCGGCGGATCCGAACTTCCGACTGTATCCACCGCCTGCACTGCCGCCGCAGCCGATCCAGTCCATGCATGGCCTGCCACCGCTGATGGCAGGCGTGCACATGCAACCGCCGGCGCCTCAAAACTATGGGCATCCCATCCAGTCGATGTACGGCCAACCGCCACCGCTGCTGCCGGTGGGAGTACCCGGCCCTGTGCCCGGCAACGGGGCCGGCATGATGCACTCGAATTATCGCATGCCAATTCATGTGGGTCCGCCGCTTCACTCTGGCCATAGTAACTACGGCGGCGGTAACGGCAACGGCGGGATGTATAACGGTCCACCACATCGCCAGCCGATGTACGACCAGCGACCCCCAATGCATCCTCACCATGGAGCCAGCAATGGCATGATGCACCCGCACAATATGCACGGCTTCGGCGGCTATCCACCGCGACCGCGCGCCGGTCGCCCCGACTACTCGCCGCGCATGCATCATCGTCTTCCCACTGGGTACGAACCTCATTTCCCGCATTCCCACTCTGCTTCATGCTCTTCTCTTGTTGCAGCAGCATCATCGACGATCCGCTCGAGGCGTTCAATCGGATGCTGCGCGAGAAGGACGAGCGCGAGCGACGTGCGAAGGCGCGCAAGGGACGCAGCTACAGTCGCAGTTCGTCGCGCAGCTACAGCCGCTCGCCGCCGCCACGACGCCGCTCCCGTTCGCCGCGACGTCGCTCGCGCAGCCGCTCCAAGTCGTTCTCGATCAGCCGATCGCGCTCGCGCTCGTTCTCGCCCAACCATCGCGGCAACTCGTACCACCGCGACTACTCACCACGCCGGCGACCGTCGTCGTCGCGTTATCATCGCAAGTCGATTCAGCGCTCGCCGTCGCGCAATCGCTTCAAGGATGGCGACCGCTTCAATTCGCGCGATCGCGAGCGCCCCCTTAAACTGCGCGAGCGTCGCACGAGTAATCCGCGGTCGCGTGATCGCGACTACGCCGGTGGACGGCGCCCACCGCCGCAAGTCGAAATTCACCATGGACGCGACTTTCCGCGTGGCCCGCTGCACGTGAACGATCAGTTCCATTACTATGGGGATCGTGGCAACAATAATAGCAACAACAGTGGTGGTGTTGGAGGAGGAGGAGGAGGACGTGGAGGTAGTGGTGATAAATGGGTGCCGCCAGTACGACACAACGAAGGTAACTTCTTCCCGCCGCATCATATTGACCATCATCATCACCCGCCACCGGTGTTCCACCACCACCACCAGCAGCAACAGCAGCAGCCGCTGCTATCCGGGGATGGCATCTTGCCGCACGCAACCGCCGGCTTGCTGCCGCTTCCAAGATATCCGCCGAATCGGGATTACTGCGGCCCGCAGCCATTCAAACACTGCATGCCACCGCACGACAATCCATCCGTGAGCAGCCAGCCGCAGACGACGACGACGACGCCGACGGTGACATCGGCGACGCCGCACTACGCTGATGTACTGCCGCCGGGCACGGATCAACCGCTACCGCCGGGCGAGGATGCGCTGCCGACGCCGATAACATGCTACCCACCACCGACGATCGGCGAAGGAATGATGTCGGCGCTGCCGCCGTCGTCAATGCTGGAGAGCGAACCGCGACCACCATGCAGTCCGGGTCGGTCGCGACGCTCGCGCTCGGCCTCCATCGACAGGGAGCGCTCCTCGCAAGCCACACGTCCGCCCGGCGAGCAGCACCATCACCGCGATCGTGGTGAGCGCGGCGAACCTGTCGGCGGCGAGTCGTCATCACGATCGTCTAAGACGCACGTGCGGGAGCGGGCACGCGAACGCCGCGCCGTCGACAAGGCCTGGTCGACGTCCAGCAACAGCGTGAGTCCGCAGAAGCGGAAGACGTCGCGCCGCGACGACGATGCATCGAAGCATCGCGACCGCAGCGAGAAAGAACAGCCGCACCATTCCGATGAGGAGAAGTCCAAGAAGTCGAAGGAGAAGAAGAAGAAGCGCGACCGCAAGGACGCCGATAAAAAGCGGCGCAAGGAGCGCAAGGAGAAGAAGGAACACAAGCGTGAGGAGCGCGATCGTGACGGCAAGCGCAGTGACGATAAGGAGAAGGAAAAAGATCGTGGGAGAGATAAAGGGCATGCAGAAGTAGCGGTGCGGCAACTGCAGCCGTGCGCCGAGAGCGCCGAATCCAAAGACACCGCCGGCGAGGAACGCAAGTTCGCCAAAGTGGAGGAGGACGTGCCATCGCCGAACACAACACTCTCCGAGAAGCAGCCTGAGCCGACGTCGGCGACGGAGGCGACCACAGAAGACGGCAGCTCTCTGCCGTCGGACGAAGTACCCATGGTGGGCGATGAATTTGATTTGGACGGTGGTCCACAGCCAGACAATGTCATCGATGCAGTGCCACACGAAGAAGATGGCGTCTCGCAGTCAGCAGCAGGTGGCGAGGAGCCCGTTGATTCGGCAGCAATCGACGACGCCGATGACGACGGCTCGTTAAAGCGGCGCTCCATATCGCCGGTGGATATCAATCCGTCGAAGGTGGACACGCCGGTGCACGAGAGCGATGTGCAGGTGGCGACGACGGTCGCGGCAGTCGTCGCGGCACTTCCGTCGACGGGCGCCAACGAAGACGACGAAGACGTGCTCGACTTGTACGCTGGCGAGATCAAATCCGAGCTGCTCGACAAAGAGATGCTCGCGCCCCTGCCAGAGCTCTCCAGGTGGGAGATGGACGACGAGACGTCGCAGACGAACGTCTCCGATTCGGACGCAAAAGCCGACAAGGCACGCGTCACGCAGGACGTGCTGAAGCGCGCTGAGAATGCGATCTTTGCGAAGGCGATCAACGCGATTCGCCCGCCGATCGAGATTAAGAAGATCAGCTCGGATCGGATCAAGTTGTACGCGGGTGGCGGCGATGTCGTCGAGAAGGAGAAGGAGAAGGAGCCGGAGGCAGAGCAGGAGGAATCGCTGGATCCTATGGCAGCAGGCGAACTGCCGCCAATTGCACCCGAAAAGGACAATGAACTTGAGAAGGAGCGTGAACAACGAGGCGCTGGCAACTTGGAAGAGGTGGCCGTGTCCAAAGGCGACGATCAGACGGCGTCGGCGGTGTCGCCGGCGAAACCGGTGCGCTTATCGGTGAAGGAGCGGCTCGGCTGCAAAGTGGACGAGTTGGACCGTATCGTGCACATCGACAGCAAGGACCGCAACCGATCGCGCACGCTGAGCCCGTTGGCGCGCCGCTCGCAGGAGTTGCGCGATCGCCGTGTGACGGTGGACGGCGAACGGCGACGCGACGAGCGTCATCGTGATCGTCGCGAGCGTAACTATCGCGAGCGCGAACGTGATCGTGAACGCGAGCGCGAGCGCGAACGCGACCGTGAGCGCGAGCGACGGGATGGCGTACGGCAGCGAAGCAAAGAGCGCGAGCACCAGCAGCGCGACCATGAGCGGGAACGCGATCGGGAGCGTGAACGAGGCAGCGTTCGCGGCAGTGATAAGCATTCGTCGGGCACCAGCACGAAGGAGCGCTTCCGCCATCGGCTGGGCGATCGCGACGCGCGGCCAACAGAGAAGCGCAAGCGCAGCAAGAGTCGGAGTCGCAGCGCGAATCGTAGTCGCTCGCGCGATAGGAAGCGTGATAAGGATAAAGATAAGGACGATAAGCATCGCAAGAAGGATAAGAAGCACCGGCGTGATAAGGATACTGACAGGGATAAGGAGAAGGATCGGCGACGTGGTGGAATGAAGGACGATGAGGGTGGCAAGTCGGAAAAGGTGACCAACGTGAAAGAGTCGGCAGTAGCAGCACCATCAGCAGTTGCATCGGAGGCAACGGCTCCACCAGCAATCGCCACGCCGGCCTCATCACTGACGGTGGCAAGCGTCGAACCTACACAGCATGCTCGCGCGACTGAGCATGACATGCGCAAGGTGACGCTCGACGAGGAGAGCTTCGTGCCCGACTACGATCTCGAGTCGGAGCATGAAGACGACGCGCCGAAGAAGCGCGTTGATGCTGGCACGCCGACGTCCAAGATACCGCCGCCAGCAGCAGCCGCTGCGACAGCAACCACCACGCCAACAATGAAGCCGTTGCCGGTGGAAGCACCAAAAGTCAAAATCGACGCGGCGTCGAACAAGTCGAGGCGCGATTCCAGTTCGAGCAGCGATTCCGACTCGACCACCGACGAGGAGAGGAGGCGGCGGAGGCATCGTCGGCACGGCAAGAAAAAGAAGCGGCGCGACTCGTCCAGCAGCTCGTCTTCGAGCGACAGCGATTCGTCGGACGACGAGAAGGAGCGCAATAGCCGAAAGCGGAAGCACAAGCATAAGAAATCGAAAAAGAAGAGGAAGGGCAAGCATAAATCATAGGATTCGCTTGGTTTGATCGCGCTGGTCGCTTTGCTGCGACGACGGTTACCCGTTAATTAATTACGACTCATCGATAAATTCTAGTTTCAAATGATTTAATTGAATGAGTTGAATTTAGCTATCTCCGCGTAGCTATTTGAACGTATGCAATTGATCCTAATGGAAATGTAATATTATTTTGGAGGAGAGAAGAGTTTGACCACACAATATATCTGACATTCTTTGTGTTTTGTATATTTGCGACGGCTTTTCCTGGTTATTGCTTGTTGCGAAAAAATATAATAGCAATTATTTACGATTATTTATTGGATCTGCATTTCTCTCTACCAAGTACGTATGTACGCAATGTTTATCATGCGTCCTGTTTATGAAGTGATACATACCGCTAAATAAATGCTGTATAGATTGAAAGAATGTAAAAATAATTAATTGTTAAAAACTATTTCAAACACAAGCCAGCTGCTTGGAATCCGATGAGCATGTGCGCTGCGCACCGGGGACCAGCGCTTATGGAGGATGAGTTCTCGAGTTTGCGCCATCTATTATCAGCGCGATCGTTAAATTTGTTATTTTAACCTTAAATTTTTGTGAAATTGTAGGTTTGTTTTGGATTTTTGCAT
>JARJDR010012021.1:0-22980 GCA_030264135.1 Myllaena sp. GC000078 | reverse complement strand
TACTGAAAAATAAAGTTTAATGATGAGGCGCTTCAGCATGAACCAGGTTGCCGTATTATTCATTGCAATTAATAACTTTTGCACCATCTTTAAGAAAAACCTTAAAACTAACTAATGCACCTAGGTTTTTGATGAAGGACATTTTCTACTTTCTCGTAAGTTAATGCTGATTTCGCGAAATCGTTGCGTCGTTAGTACACAATGAATTTGAGATTTGAATGAAATTGAAGTAAGTAAGATACTTATATAAATTTGCATTCTTAGTCTAATGAGGTGATTGCGTATAATTCTTTTTGGTGGAATTGCTTGAGAATTGAGACAAGGACACATCTTATTAACTTTAACATTTCTGATTATTTGGTAAATGTTGCGAAGTAAAAAACAAGAGTTATTGTTCTGTTAAGTTTGTAATTAACATGCTTGGATTTCTTTTTTATTCATTTTATTATATTACTAAATTTCATTCAAATGATTGAAATCATTGTTGAAATTATTTATGTATGCGCTAAGTGTGCATCGATATTAGGCAATAGGCAAATGGAAAGTAATTCAGCGAAATAACAAATTATCAGCGTGACATTAAACATATAGAACTAATTTTAGAACCTTAAAAGCAAGGACAAGTGTTTAATCTCGCCACTCATTTTTTGCTTGGTTTCACACCCAATTTTATGGTTTTGTTGAATGCAATGAATGCAAACGTTACGGTTTGTTTTTCTTGTTATGCGGTCAGTATAGTAAGTTAATTAATTCACACACAGCGAGTAATTGATGGCTAGTAACTCTGCCATACTTTCATTTCGTTATTCCGGGCGTTGTACGTTTTTTTTAACGCGTTCCGCATCGATTTCCAATTCGTTTCATCTCGATCTGCAATCGCTGCATGCGCGGAATAAACCGTTATAAAACTCTTGCGTCTTGCCAATCAATTAAATAACAGATTGCTTTGCACGTAATTTAAATAATTGCATAGTTATATATCAGTTTTATGTTGAAAGGAAGCAGTGTCGAAAATTTCACTTCTTGAGTTGCTTTTTATTTTCTGGGTGTCATTCAGGTCAATATTATTAAGTTGATATTTACCTACATCTATTTTTATACAATTTTTTTTGTGTCATTTAAATCTAGGTTTTTTGTATACTGCGTATTTTTTAAGAAATGCGGGTAATTAGAGTGTTGGCAGAGGCAAGCTGTCTCTTGGGTAATGGACGGCAGAGTGCAGTAATGGGGGAGCAAATTGCATTTGCGCTCGCAGCAAATTGCAACCGACTTTTCACTCTTCACTCCTTTTGCGCAAAGTATACTTATACTTACGAACAACTCGCGTGCGTCTTATTGCGTGTTGCGTTTCCAGATCGACTTTTTTAGTTAGTTACTTGCCCGGTTTTTAGCAGATCGCAATGTACCATACAACTTGTACGAGTTTAGATCTTCATCGGTAAGAAGATAAGAAATATTTAGCGCTCGATTGCATTCCGACACCTAGTCGAGAGAACTAAAAGTGGAGAAATACGAGCAGAGGAACAAGTGATGCAGTAAGTGCTCCTCGGTAACTGCAGAGCGTAAAACGCGCAAGAAGCGATGCAAGAAGAAGAACTGAGAACCGAGCGCAATTTTATGCAATTTCAGTGAGTGTCTAATGGCTTTCGGTACATACCTAGGATACACTTGTTGCTCATCTTCATATTTAGTCTAGATACCAACATACAGGGTGTCTCAAAAGTCACACAAACAAAAGCAATCTAGCATTACTTTTGGGACAGCCTTTATCACCCTTTATCTTTGTAGGTATAAGACACATCCCATTTTCAAACCCAATACTTTTGAGCAAAAAGTGGATTGTATATTCCGTAAAATACGGTAGATATTTATGTTAAATTTAATTGCTGTTGGGTATATTTTGAGTGAGTTATTGTTTTACGGTGCGGGTGTCATTCACCCATTGTTTTTCATTCAGAGCGAAGAGATATTTTGATTAGCGAGGTGTAACAAAGAGAGAGAGAGAGAGCCGGCGGCGCTTAGCGTGACGGATGAAAATTTTCGTCCAGAGAGGAAGTACATAGTGTTACATAGTGTTGCGTGAGTGCTAGTTTGTTTTATTTCAAGCACTAACAATAAGTAAGCTAAGCACTGACAGATTATTAGTAGAGTATTATCGCAGTTGCCGCTGGGGAGGGATTTATTGAACAAAGCGTTCACTTTTCTGATCGAATGATCGAATTTAGAGCGGTGAAGCGGTACAGAGCGATAAGAATGGTAAACCGGCTCCATATTCATAATTTATATGAACTATGTATTATTTGTAAGCATGTCGCAATCACTTATGGTTTAGTTTCAACTCGGTTTTGACTAGGTATCCACATTTATCATGATCTGCGTGATACTTACTTAGGTAATACTTTTCTATTGATTTGTTGTGCTAAAAGTGTCTCACTGTGTTGTGTCCTTGTTCTAATTAGATAAATTCGTAATAAGAATAAGTTCCTATTCATACCAAATATGGGATGGGCAAGTGCATTACACACAAGCATGGGCAAGTCCATCATCGTCTTGTGATTTATTTGTTATTTTACTTCATGTATTTTCGGTTCTTTGTTTATTTATATATTCACCGCTGACATCAGTTACTTACTTACTTACACTCTAGCTAGATGTAATTTCATTCCTCCATACGAATACTATGCAATCTAATTGTAAGCATTACATATAGTCTATTCAGTTAGTTTTGAAAACTCTTTTTTCTTCTCATGACAAGCCGGAGGCAATGAGTTAGCAATGGGACTTTGTATTGTTTGTATGTGTTCATTATCATCATTAATCGTTGTGGTGTCAGTCAATTTCGTGGATATTTATTTACGATTTGTGACTGGATGCCTCGGGTTTAATCCTTGCGGCTTCTACGACATGTCTCAGCGTTTCTCACTTTCACTCAATACTAGCGCGCAAGTGCGAACGAGACGGAACGCTGACCTGTTACACACGCCAACTTACTTACTTAGAGTTAATTCCTTTTAGCAATGCTATTCGGTGCTAAATAGGTGGCGAAGTATAGGAAAGGTAATTTCATCGACGGTTTTAGGATGGTCGTTAATTAGCCAAATTGATATTAATTACTTTAATACATGGGTGTGTCCCATTCGCTAGACATTAAATACCTTAGGTACGTAGCTATCCACACAAGCTAACGTTCAATTCCTGCTTGTTGTTAGTGCATGTTCTTCAACTCCTAGCATTTAAGACTACAGTAGAGCGTCGATATAATGAAGCAATTGGGACCGGACCCCTTTCGGATTATCGAATTTTTCGAATTATCGAACAAGCATAGAAAATGCATAGCGAGTGACAGCAGCGAGTGACCTATTTTCAGGGCCTGACTTCCGTAAATTTAAAAATTCAAAATTTACCAGTGTAAATTACATGCAAATTGTGCGTATTCGTACACAGCACGGTGTGTGCCATTATGCACCGTAATAAGGCCGGGCGGAAGCCAAAAAAGTTGATTTTAATGCCGGACCCGTTTTTCAAAACTGAATTCGCTATATCGACGCTTCGGACTATTGACGTTCGTTATATCGACGCTCTACTGTATTTCTTTTCGACTATGAGGTCTTTTTCACATTTTGCTATGGTATGATCGGTTTTCGTGCAAATCTTAAGGTTCAAAGCCAAAACTGGCGTACCTTAGCTTGTGATAAACTGTGTACTTGTATAGAAGAACAGAAGAAACGCAATTTTGTATTATAGTTGCAAATAGCTGATGAAATTCTTTACTACTATGTATTTGAAACGTTATTTTATTTAGAAGAACTTCTTATTAACAGTGTTCTTCTTACGCGTTAAGTTTTATTATAATTTACCGGCGTGCGTTTGTGCAATTTTCTTTGTTGAGGCAGTCATCAGTCGAGAGAAGAGTACGAGTAGTTTTTTAACGCATTGCTTTTACCAGGTTTTTTTAATCATCGCATCGCTTTATTGTAATTCGCCCGCAGGTCGTTTAAAGACGCGCCTCTTTAAAGCAGCTGATTCGTAAGCTAACCGCCAACCGGTTAGCGGTATTAATTATTGCGAAGTATGTGGTAATGTCGCTCGGCTTGCTGCTCGCCCCGTCTCAAGGCAGTGAAAGAATGCAATGAATGAAGAGAAGACGCTCTCCGTTTTTTGTTATTCGTTTTATTCCGTTAACTTTTTTTTTTTGTCTTAGTTTTCTTTGTGATGAGTGGTGAATGCCTCAATATTGAAAAATATTTGTATTGTTACATATATTATCGACGAGCGTTTTGTTTAAAGTTCATATCTTATCATTAATGTTGTTTTTTACTTGTTTGCGATTCGCTAAGTAGAAAAAGATGATTATTTATGACACATTGGATTTTACTGGGTTTATAATCGAATTGCATATCGAAGGTGAAACCTTCTCATCTCAATAATAACAATCGGTCGTTCGTTGCAGTAATTAATTAATTAATTAATTTCAGTTTCAATACAATCAATGATAATTATTACAATGTAGTTGTGTGTTTTCATTATTCATACTTACTATTGTTTAATACGAGCAGCATCATCGTTAGGAAAATTATCACAGACATTCTTCTTTTCTCTCCTTTCGTTTATTTTCAATATTTAAATCTTATTTTGTTTTAAATTTAATTTAATTTGAGGAATGTCGATTTAACTATTATACATAGAATTTGTTATATTGTTGGATATTTTAGATTTTTGGATATGTATCGATCACTTTTGATTACCAATTGGGATCTACTTTTGACTAAATTACATTAAATCACAGGTGTGGGCTATTTTGTTTGCAAGACACTTATTGTTAGTTTGGAAGTTGAAGTTGAAGTTGTCGGCACATTGTTGTCAGGAAGACAGGCGTACGTACGGTGATGGTGATAATTATTCCACGTGCGCAAACGTGACCAAAACGGTTCCGATGAAAATCGATGACTCGCACTTAATTCGCACCGCCGACACGCCGACGCCGACGCCGTCCGTTTCGGTGTCGCGCCTCTGAAGATGACTGCGATTATTAACGGACGCCCACTAACTTCCACTCACACTTTAAATCCATCCGAATTGCTCAATGATTGAGTTTCGTGCGCATTTCGTGCACTTTTGATTCGTTTCGGTTTTTCAATTGCGTTGCTTTGCTCATGATGATAACGATGACGATCATGAAGGGAAGAGATGATGTGAACCGACGACCGCGATGGCCAACGGCCGACTGAACTGCGATGACTGGGAGCGCGCGAGGTGTTGCGAGACGCACGCGCTCCAAACCAGTGATTAACAAACTGTTTCTATAAACTAAAAATCAATTTATTGTTTGATCGGGTGTCTATGTTGAAATAGTTTAAGCTAGGATTACTTTGTGAGAAGTTATAAAGGTTGGAAGTTGGAAGAGTGATGCATTGCCTGTTACTGATCATAGTTTGGGCAGTGCTGGTGAACTTTTGAATGGAGGCTATTGCGTGGCGAGTTCGCGATCACGGTCGCACGCATTTTGAACAAACGGAAAACCGAAGGGGAGAGGACAAACCCTTTGCAGATGTTTTCATAACAGACAGGGTTGTACTTATTTCGTTCTGTTCAATTTCAACTCTGATTTTACTAACAATTGACTGCATGGAGATATAATTCGAGTCAATCGTTTCAGTATTTCACACTAACAGCGTGTAGCCAATTGAGATTCAATATTGAGGCAATTCAAAATTCTATTTATACAATAAGTACATAAAACATTTTCATGTAAGTCGACAATAATCTAAGTGTGTTTTGTAGGCAGGTACAGATATAAATAGTTATAATTGAGTGCTATTATTATAAAACAAATCTCTGGAGCGTGGGCGTGAGCGTGGGTTTGTAGTACTAGTAAGCAACTAATAGTAAAACAAGTATTACATAGTAAATTTTATTCCAATTTACACATACTCGTAATATTCATTCACCATCGCACTCTTCAAATAAGTACAGTGCATTCCGCTTAATCGGCACACAACGAGACAGACTCTTTTTGTGCCAATTAAGCGGAAATCCGATTATGCGAAATTAACTACTTAACCATATTTTGATTATACAGGGCCTTTTTTATCTTGTGGCCATAGGGATTTACATGTTAAATCTTTGGGTCGTGTCAATGGGTTTCCTGTCGGGAATTTCAGCACAAAACAAAGTATACTTATTAGTGGTACCATTTAGAACTGATATTGATTAATTGGATTGAATAAATATTTTTATTCGAAGAAAGAAACTGATTCGATCGGCCGATCTACGGGGATTTAACAAGCGAATGCTCTGTTGCGTTTACCAATTGCAGGAATTTCCCCTCGCTGGTTGTATTTAACACTTTTTCGATTGCCTTATTACGTGATTGTCGAGAATTCCTGCCAATACATTTACTTTCTGCGGCCATTGTGTTCTAGTCTCCTGAAGAATCAGGAAACAGATTGCAGTTTAATACATTTGGATTCCTGGTGATCCTCTCCATCCAATATTCCGCAAACACCATCCGTGGAAAAATGTGTGTCCAACAATTTAACGGTCGTGTGCAATTTATAACTGCTTTTCTCTTGTTTTAAAATTTTATAGCAAGTAATTCGTATTTCCATGTTAACTATTAATGTTCCCCGTTTTTTTCTTCGAATAAAAATATTTAATCAATCCAACTAATCAAAATCAGTTCTTAATGGTACAACTAATAAATATACTTTGTTTCGTGCTGAAATTCCCGACAGGAAACCCTTTAACACGACCCAAAGATTTAACATGTAAATCCCTATGGCCACAAGATAAAAAAAGGCCCTGTACATAATTGTCAGATAAGTTATTGAAGTATATATTGCATTGGGATAAATACATGTTTAAATAATATCAAATAAAATACTATTAACCAAAAGATTTTCGATTTTATAATAATTACCAACAAAATTTTGAACTGATATGACATCATTTTGGCGTAAAAGCTGTCGTCTGGGCAAATTTGTGCCATATACGCGGAGGGTTTTCAAGGTTGTGCCCTATAACTGGCTCAAAAATACATGTTTTTGGGGGATTTCGGTTTGGACTTCACATTTTGTGCATAAGCGGCGAATCCGATAAACCGGCGTGTCGATTAAGCGGAATGCACTGTATTTAGGTGAAGTAGGGTTTCTGCTAAGTTCTACTTTAACATTATAGATTTTTTATTTTGTTTTAATCTTGGTTTTGTCGTAAAATGCAGTTAATTCTCTATAATTTACACTAACAGAAATCACCATGTAAATTGAATAGAGTACCCTTATTCACAGATTAAAAAGACGTGAGAGGTGATGCGAACGCCCCCTGTGAATGGGGCAAGATTAGCGGTCAATTAAAACTAATTAAAAGCTATATACTCACATTACGATGCCAAATCTGAATTCTGCTTTTGTCATTTACAAAATGCTTTTTACACGATTAAATTCTGTGCTTTAATTTCAAAGTTATACATATTTCAATAATGAGTTGATTTTTCGTACGGACAACATCGCATATTCCAAATAAGGATTTACCTAACTTTCAATATGATTTTATTAATTATTAAAACTATTTTCATTTTTATTGAAGATATTCTTCGAGATTATAAGTATTTCTCTTCATTGTGGTGAAAAGTGGCTAACAATAAGATTGAAGCAACTGTTTGAAAGTTCTAACTATTTTTGTAGTGCGTTCACTTTTTCGCGCCAAAATTCTTCTCTAATGTTTACACGTTGCTACTCGTATCATGCAAGTATCTCTATGAATGCGATTCATCTTTTTTCTGTTGCATAGCCAATGAATAGGATGATGACCATTCATCATTACGGCTGACCGCAAAATTTCCAACAAAGTCTTTTCATTCATTGCATATTCATTTCATTCGCCGAATGAAATGCGCTACATTGCGTATTTCAGGGTCAGACAAAGTGATGGCTCTATTTTTACACTTTGCAACCGCAACATACACAATTGGTCCACTCATCGTGAATAACTTACTTAAGTATAACGGTATGCTCCAAATTTCACTCCAAACTCTCCAGGCTCGAATTTCCAACCCGAATTCGATGCATTGCGACATTCTTTGCTGATTGTGAGTCATTTGGTTTTCTACTGAGTCAACACCACATCCACATCGCTCCAACGTCCCACTCATCGGTCATTCACTCGTGCCTGGTGCAAAAATAAAATGCATCGCAAAAAGTATTTCGCCATCTGCTACATCTGCAAATGGTCCAAGAACTAGGGTTGCCATAATTCCAACCAAATTTTCATTTTTTAACTGTTGGTTTTTTTGATGAGGGATGCAAATTATGTTCTTCTTGCAGCTTTCGGACGTGGTTAATGTCTGGTCGCCCAGCGGCGAACTCCCGCTGGATTTGGCACTGCGCGCGAAGAACGAGAGCATCGCGCGCACGCTCGTCCAGCACAACGCCGACGTGGACATTCGCGATCGCGGCGGCGAGACGCTGCTGCATCGCGCCGTGCGGCAGGAGGACGCGCACGCCGTCCGCTTCCTGCTGGACGCCAACGCCGACGCGACGCTCAGCACGCGCGCCGAGAGCGAGACCGCACTGCATCTGCTCGCCGACACGCTGGCGATCGACGATGCCGTCGCGCTCGCCGAGAAGCTCATCCGCAAGGGTGTGAATGTCAACGCGCAGAACAAACATGGATTGTACGTACGACGCCATCTATTGGCCGCCTACAGACAGAGAGCGATTAGGTTAGGTTTTGACTTGTGACGTATGCGTTTAGTGCGGCCCTGCACATTGCAATCATGGCCGACAACCAGCCAATCTTCGATCTGCTCGCTGCGCACGCGCACATCGACGTGAACATCAAAAGCGAGGCGGAACACCCGCCCCTGTACTACGCCCTATTGAAGCTGGAATCCGGCGAGGAGCACTATGCGCGCGCCCTGTTGTCGCACGCAACCATTCAAGCGGAGCCGGTGTACGGCCGGAGTGGTGGCGATAGCTTGCTGCAGAAGTTGTTGGTAGATGGCGCTGGTGAGGCGGCGTTGGCACTGTTGCCGCATGCGCATAACTACAACCATTGCAACGCCGCTGGGGAGACGAGCGTACACACAGCGTGTCGTGCGAATGCCGCTGCGTTTCTCAGCAGCTGCTTGGCGCTGGGTGCGAATCCGAATATACTCACCGCCGGGGAGCGCAGGGCCGGACTGCACTACGCCGTCGAGGGCGATGCCCTTGAAGCGATCCAAGCAATGGTAGCGTTTAACTCGAAAGAGGGAGAGGGCGAGGAAGGTGGAGGAGGAGTTAAGGCTGACTTCAACCTACGCGATGCCGACGGTGAGACGCCGGTGAGTTTAGCGTTGAGTTTAGGGCGCAAGGGATTGGTGGCGGCGCTGATTGCGGGTAAAGCGGATGTGAACGTGCGCAACGCGAGGGATTTTACCCTCCTGCATCAAGCGATTATGAACGAGGACGCCGAGACGGCCATTTTTCTTCTGCAACATGGCGCTGATATCAATGCAATGTAAGTTGTCCAAGTTGAGGTTATAAAGCGTGGGATTGAATATTTTTTGGGGGGTTAGGACGAGCGATTACGAAAGCCCGCTGCAGTTGGCCATCCATTGTCGGCTCGGCGAGGTGGTCGACGCGCTGTGCACCAATGGCGTGGATATGTCAGCTACGGACCGCGTCGGCGCATGCGCCCTCTGGGCGGCGCTGGACTCCGGACAGGATAACATCGCCAGCATTCTGGTGCGCCACGGCGCTGATACGGATTGTTGGGGGCCCGGTCCCGAAGGCTGTCGTCAGACCTTGTTGCATAGGTGAATCCCCTAACCTCAATTACTATACCTAACCTTAATTACCATACCTAACCTCAATTACACTACCTAACCTCACTTGTTTAACTTAATCCAACATAACCTCACTTGTACTTGATTATAGAGCGATTGATGAGAATAAGGAGGCAGCCGCCATTTTTCTCATCCAGGCGGGGTGCGATTTGGATTCGGCGCGTATGCCCGGCCCAAGCGGGGAGGGCGGAGACGAGGCTAAAGACAGGGCGTCCCCATTACACCTCTGCTGCCAATGGGGACTCGACACCGTTGTACAGGTCAGTACTTAACTTGTTTTTGCCAACGTTTCTCTAAAATTCAACCGGCAGACATTGGTGGAACATCGCGCCAATGTAAATACGCGTGACTGCGACAATAAAACGCCGTTGCATCTCGCCATCGAAAACCAACATCCGGCCATTATCTCCCTACTGCTGAGCGTCCCGGAAATCGACTTAAGCCTGCGTGATAAGTCCGGCCTGAGCCCGTTTGCCACCGCGCTAACTGTACGCAACAATAAAGCAGCACAATCGATACTAGATAAGCTGCCGTCAGCCGCTGAACAGGTTTGTTACCCAACCCTATCTAACCTCAATAATTGCGATTTTTGTGTTTATTGCAAAACCAAAAGGTGGATGCAAAAGGACATAATTTCCTGCACACCGCCATCAAGAAGGGCGATTTGGAGAGCGTCCTCTTCCTGCTCTCGGTGCAAGTGGACGTCAATTCGCGCGTGCAGGACCCAACGCTAACTCCGCCCATTCACCTAGCGGCGCGATGCGGAAACGATACGCTTTTGCGCAGTTTGATACTGGCCGGCGCTCGCATCGAAGATCGTGACGTTCACAAGTGAGTGGTTATAATCCGGTCCTGTAACCGAACCTAACCTCACTTTTGGGGTAGGCAAACTGCTCTGCATGTCGCTGCGACCTCCGGCAACGCTGCCGGCGTACTCGCCCTCCTGCAAAACAACGCGGACTTCGACGCGGTGGACATGAACGGCGACAACGCGCTGCATGTCGCCGTACGCGAGGCGCATCTCAATGTGGTGAGGGTGTTGCTCACCGAGTCGACCATCGACGCCGAGGCGGTGAACCTCAAGGGCCGCAACCCGCTGCACGAGCTGTGCAAACACGGCAAGGAGAACTCGGCCGCCATCTGCGAACTGTTTCTCGAATGTATGGCTGATTATCCGATCAACAAGCCGGATGTGGATGGCAACACACCGCTGCTGCTCGCTTACATGAAGGGCAATGGCGCGTTGTGTCGTGTGCTCGTTAAAGCGAACGCCAGTCTCGCCATGGAGAACCACGAGCGCGTCACCATCTTCAACTATCAGGTACCTAACCTTAAATTGACCTCGCATTTTGCCGGCCAACAAACTTAACCTCAATTGGTAGGTTGCTACGAAACAGCTGTTGTACCGGCTGCTCGATCAGCTGTCGCAGCAGGTGGCTTGGGCGTCCACCGATATGTGCCAGGAGTGCGGGGTTAGCTTCACGATCATGATACGCAAGCATCACTGCCGCCATTGCAGCCGCGTGCTGTGCTCGAAGTGCTCCGACCAGGAGGTGCCCATCATCAAGTTCGGCGAGAACAAGCCGGTGCGCGTCTGCCAGGTGTGCTTCGACGTGCTCAAGTCCGGCTCTGGACAATAATAGCAGGTTTGGTCACCCCCTAAACATAACCTCATTCTCTCTTCAAATCTATGATAAATACATTCCCATTACTCAAGAAGACTGGAAACTAGTCTTTCTAGTCTTCTTGCCATTACTATTGCTTTACTATTTTCTTTCATCATCTTTCATTTGCTTTTGAAGCTTTACACACACAATAATAATAATCTAATTATGATAATATAACGATGAACAAGTTAGTTTCCCCTTTCGGCTCGCAGAGAGGGGGGGGCCTAGGTGTAATTTTGATAATATATTTCCATTGATTGTATATACATACAAAAGGCATATTATATATCTCAAGTTGATGAATAAAAATATAGATCAAAACTGGACTTGTCGCTACCGTTGAGTAAGCAGTAAGCAGTTAAATAATAACTAGATTTATTGTGTGACTACCCACAATTGTTGTTACTCACAATTACATAAATGATCGATCAACGGGTCTATCGCAATTTGTACAAGGGACTTGCTCTACTTCAGTTTGCTGAAGAGATCCTTGGTGACACAGTGATCGACAGCATGGAGCAAATCAAACAGCTCCTCCGTGCAGGTCTCGGTGGTTTTGGAGCGCGAATTCACACGATCGTTGCACGCCTCGTACTTCTCCAGCAGCGGCTTCACATGATGATCTTCACGACACGCGGTCTATCAAACAATTTCAAGATTTTCTATGAAATCCTCTGTTATGTAATTTGCGCAAAGGTTAATGTGAATTGTACTCACCCGCAGCGTGGCTTGCGGATCCTCCAGCTCTTCGTCGTCGTCGGCGCGCACCCGCGGCACAAGCGCTGTGAGTTTCGCAAAGAAATTCTCAAACATTCTGCTTGGATTTCTTGCGTAATTTGGCGAAAGAAATGAATTGGATTCACTGAAGGTTCCTCACCGGATTGAATGCCAAAGATACCAAATATCACTCTGTCAGCTGTCAGTTTAAGCGACAATGCACGAGTTGATTAAAATTCCTGCTGAAAAGCTTTGAGTACTTTTTCAAGGCCAACTAAATATGTGGAATTGGAGTTCATTTGTTAAGCAATAATTTGGAATTTAGTTGCGGTGATTTGGCAAATTTGTTATCAAGTTATTGAATGTTGAATTTCATTCTTGCTGATGGCGGACAAACACGAAACGTCAAAGTTTGCGCCGCAGAAGGGGGAAGGTTGCGTTAGTGCGCGTTGCTGGTTAACTCCGCGCTCTTCAGCGAGCGCGCGCGTTGCGAAGTTTTATTATTTCGCCCCCCAACAAACAGGCAGGCGCCGACCACCAGCAAACCCTTTATTCGCATTCACGCCGCGCGAGTGTTCAACAAACAACCAGAAGGGTTGCTCACTGCTTTCATAGCGTGTCTCATTTTCTGTTTGCAATGTGAAGAGTTGCAGCGCGCCAAAACGCACGTTTTAACCTGGTGGAACACCTCCACATCCCCCAAGAAGCAGACTAAGACGAAGAAGTCATGCGGACGCGATCACTTCCATGCATGTGGAGCATCTTCGGCGAGTAGCTCTCCTGGACGGGGGCCAGCGCCGCCGAGTACGATGAACGGCACCATGGAGCACCACCATCACCACCACCTGAACCCGACGCCGTCGCCCACCCACTCGGGTGGCGGCGGCCGCATTCCGACCCAACAACAAGCACCATCGCTGAAAAACTTCAAGCTGATGTGCGATCCGGTGCTGGTGAAAGGCGGCACAAAGCTCTACCGCTACGATGGTTTCATGCCTGGGGATCCGGCGCACACCATCCTCAAAGCGCGCGATCCGCGTGCCTCCCAGCCCAAGGTGTGGACGCGCACCGAAACCCTCGAGCTGCCCGTACCTAGGTATACACCATCATAATATAACCTCAAAATTGGCTAAAGTTGCATTTCTAGGTTTCGAATTGATGCGAACTACACGTCGAAGCCGCCCGCCACGGAGGTGACGTTCTTCCAGCTCAACGACAACATCGACAAGCAGTTCCTACGCGACCTGCTGCAGAAGTACGGCGCGTGCGATGAAATTCATATCTATCACCACCCTGCCACCAACAAACACATGGGTTTGGGGCGCGCCGTGTTTGAGGTGCCCGCCGAGGCGGCGGTGTGCGTGGAGAAGCTGCACAACACCAGTGTGATGGGGAAGGTTCTGGAGGTGTTTTTGGATCCGTACGCGAAGCGGATTACAGCGCGTTATGAAGAGTTGCTGGCGGAGAAGAAACCGGTGCCCTCCACGACGACAGCAGCGGTTACCACCACGGAGAAGAGTAAAAAGCCGCCGGTGGATGATGCGGAGGTGAACGACGTGCTGCGCGGGGAGGATAAGAGTGAGCGCCGGTTCGAGGAGGAGTTTACGGACGGTAAAGAGCGACGCGGCAGCTCGCACGGACGGCATCGTGATCGGGAGCGCGAACGAGAGCGGGATCGGGACCGTGACAGAGATCGGGATAGAGATAGGGATCGTAACCGTGGTGGACGTGGTGCGCGTAATGTGAGTAGTGCATCGTCGACGACCTCCACGGGGCCGCCACCCAACTATGCATCGCCTGGTATTCCACCGCCAATGCCGTTACCACCACCGCCACCCGCTGCGGAGATGCCCTACCACCCCGACTACCCGCCGGCGACGCCCGGACCGTATGCGGCGCCACTTCCTGGTGCAACACCCATGTAAGTGGCACTAAATTTGAGTAGGATGTATTTTGTGCTGCCTACTTCGCGGGTTTGCTAAAGCCCTGTCTACACTATCCCAATAGGTATGATTACATGTTGCCTGGACAATACCCACCGCCATCGCCTCATTTTGGGCCGTACACGCCGATGACGACGTGGCCGGCGCCGATGGCACGCCATTGGCCGGTGGTGACCGCCCCGCCGTCATGGGGCGCGGATAAACCCCCGGCGCTGCCCACCAACGACGCGGTTACCATCAGCGCACTCGCCGCCGCCACCACAACCACTGCCGTCGCCACTTCCGCCGCGGCTAAACGCGAAAAGCGGAAAAAGCGCGAGAAAATACGCGACCGTGATGCCACCGCGGTGCGGCCGCCGCTCCCCGATAAACTCGCATCGATTCTAGGCCCTACTGGAGGTGGAGTCAAGGAGGAGGACGCTTCGTCACCCATGCTGGACCTGGACACGCGCATCGCGATGCTGCTCAAGGGGAAGACGGCGAATGCGCCGCCGTTTCTCACCTTCCCCGATTCGGACGATGAGGGCACCGCTGCTGCTGCTGCTGCTGCTGGGCATGTAGCTAGCGCACCGGATATAGCATCCGGCACACCGCGCATCCCCACGTCAGTCGACAGCGATGATGATGGTGAGTGTTGGAGGCGCACGCACACGCAGCCAATCATCGTTGCTCTGTTTGCAGATCGCTCTAGCGTCTCTCTTTCAGACCTCCCCATCAATCCACCCGCGCCCGATCCGCATATTCCTCCTCCGGCACCACCACCACCACCGTTGGTGGTACCACCACCGGCCGAATCGCCTCCGATCTCGCCATTCCCCTCGCCCTTCCTCAGCAAAGACTCCTACCTCAACACCTACCGCGAGCACGTGGAGCTGATGGCCACATGCGGTCACGCGCACTACGACGACACGGACAAGATCGGTTCGGATATCTCGTCCAGCGAGGATGAGCTGCTGACGGGCGGCCAGAACTACAGTCCCATCGCCGACTTTCGCCTGGAGCGCTCGCCCGTGAAGACGGCAGATGACGAGATGTCGCTGTCGTCGCTCAGCAGCAACGAGAAGATTGTTGAGTCGTCGGCGGTGGATGGTGAACAGCCGCCATTACCGGATGCGCAGTACTTTGATCCGGCCGCAATGGCCGCCTACCAATACGCAGGTCAAATGTACATGTCCTACCAATTTCCCTTCCAGCATCCCGCCCAACATCCCGCTCACCCCGCAGCATATCCCGCTTCCTTTCTGCCCCCCAGGCCGCCGACGTCCAGCACCTCCAAAGAAGATCCTCAGCAGTTGACCATTGGGTCGGTCCTGCAGAAAATCACGCATGAGTTGAAGCAGATCCTTAAGCGCGACTTTAAGAAGCGTATGGTGGAGGCGACCGCCTTCGTCAACTTTGAGACGTGGTGGGAGGAGGAGAAGAAGCGTCAGCAACAAGCGGCGGAAGTCAAAGAGGAGGCCACCGCCATACCGCCAACTGTGGAAACCGCTGTAGTGTTGCCACCGCCACGTGGTGAGGCTGTCATGGACAGTTTCGAAGGGTTTGGTCTTGGACTGCGAGCCACGCTTCCGAAGCTGCCGAGTTTCCGGCGGAAGAAGATTCCCAGCCCGGTGCGCATCGACGAAGACTCGCGTAAGCTCTCGGACAACGAGGAGATCGTGCGCAATTCGGACGATGAAAACTCGCAGCCGGCCAGTGTGGTGCAGCGAACCCTGCGGCGGGTGCGTAAAGCCTCCACGAGCTCTTCGTCGTCGTATGAATCCTCCGAATCGGAGGAGACGAGCGATGAGGAGTCGTCCGACTCGGATTCGCGGTTGCGCAGCCGGCTGAAGGTGCGGAACCGGCGAAGGAGCAGCACGCCGACGGATAGAAGAACGCCCATACCGGAAAGCGAAGACCATGCGGTGGTATCGCCATTGGGACCCATGGATTTGGACGACATCTCGCGATCCCCAATAATTGCTTACGATGATGATGATGTGGAGGAGATGGATAAAGGAAGCACCACACCACCGCCACCCACACGGATGGATATGGATGTGGATGATGACACGCGGATGAAGGAAGACGAACCCAAGGAGGCGGAGGAGGAGGCGCCCAAAGCGAAGAAGAAGAGCGCGTTGGATAAGCTGCTGGACGGCGATAGCGATCTGAGCGACGACGAGAAGGAATACCTTGCGCGCCGCCAACGGAACACCGAATGGATGCAGCAGATTGAACAAGAACGTCTCGAACTTGAACTGGCGGCGAAAACGAAAGAGTTGGAGGAGTTGAACCGCCAGGAAGCAGAAGCCTTGGCACGTGGACAACAACAACCACCGGAGAATGATGAACCGGAGAAAGTGGACGAGGAGACTTTATCAGCGGTGGAAAGCGATATGGACACTTCGGACGTCCAAACCGACAAGAAACGAGACGCAATCGAAGAGGGCAACCTGCCCAATGGCAATGAGAAGAGTATCTCGGAAAGTTCGGACGTCTCCAGTCCACGCTCTCAGGTAGCCATCGAGCATTCGTACTGCTTGCCCAAACCGGAAGCAGCTGCACCATCCGTTGAAAACCGAGAGAACCAAGAACAAGCCAAACCACCGCCTGACAAGAAGGAGAAACCGGCGAAGCCACCAAAAGCGCCACGTCAGCGGAAATCCGTCAAGGACCGGAAGTTCCAAGAGCTGCAGAACTTATTCGATCAGAACGCCATCTTTGATCGGAGCACACCGATCGCCAAGCCGCTTCCGCCGGTGACGTTCACCAAGCGTGATCTCGCCGCGGAGATGATCATTCTGTACGAGTTCCTCACCAATGGCATCGACGCGGAGGACATCTCCTACATGCGCACGACGTACGAGGCGATGCTTGCGAATGACAGCTTGGGTTACTGGTTGAACGACACACATTGGGTGGATCATTCTGCGACGGATCTGAATGCGTTGCCAGCGCCCTCGTCGCGCAAACGCAAGCGGGACCACGAACTCAGGGTGCACACTTCCGGTTGTGCGCGCACGGAAGGTTTCTACAAGATATCCGCGTACGAGAAGGCCAAGTACAAGTATCACCACGCGCGGAACATCACGACGAATGCGGCGAACTCGTCGAGTGCGCCACCAGCCTCCAAATTCCAAGCGTTGACCCGGGAAGCGCGCTCGAATCAAAGACGTCTGCTCACTGCTTTCGGCATCGACACCGACTCGGACCTGCTGAAATTCAACCAGTTGAAGTTTAGGAAGAAACAGATCAAGTTCGCCAAGTCGTCGATTCACGACTGGGGCTTGTTTGCGATGGAGCCGATCGCTGCTGATGAGATGGTGATTGAGTACGTGGGACAGATGGTGAGACCCACTATTGCTGATCTACGTGAGAGGCAGTATGAAGCGATTGGGATTGGTAGTTCGTATCTCTTCCGGATTGACCTGGAGAGCATTATTGACGCGACCAAGGCGGGGAATTTGGCGCGGTTCATCAATCACAGCTGCAATGTAAGAAAATTGTGAGATTGATTAAGATTTGAGATGATTAAGTTTATCTTTTGCAGCCGAATTGCTACGCGAAGATCATCACAATCGAGTCGCAGAAGAAGATCGTCATCTATTCGAAGCAGGCGATTGGCGTCAACGAGGAGATTACTTACGATTACAAGTTTCCGCTGGAGGAGAAAAAGATACCCTGTTTGTGCGGTGCTGCTACCTGTCGTGGTACCCTCAACTAAATTGCCTCCCCATAACGTACTGACCAATTGCTCCCCCACTCACTCTCACTCTCACTGCGTCATCCAATGGCAGTGCTTTGAAGGTAAGACGGTGAATTTTTTAAACTGAAGCAATCGACGATTTTCTTTTTCACTCTTCTCCAATTTACCAAGTTAGATCAATTTCCGATATAAGTGTACATATTAGATTTATATAAATAATTGCTACCCTTACCCTTTCACACGAAGAAAGAACCCTAGGATGTGGATTTGCTACTTATTCATTATTTTATTGTTGCTGTGAGAACGAATAATGTTGTATGATAATTTTGTATCTCTCCCTCTCATGTTGTTTTTTTCAAAACCACTTTGATTTTAAATTTGTCAAATGATTTCCTCGAAGAAATGAAGAAAGTTATTTCGCGTGTACATATAGCGAGTAATAAAACGAAATTCATCATTTGCGAAAGGAATTTGCAAATTGCGAACGAGTGTGTGAGCTCTTTGTAATCACTTGAATTAAAAATTTGCGCAACTGATTTGGATCGTGTGGTAGCACGTGGAATAGGGGTTGGCAGCACTGTTTGAAGGCCAATTGGCTGGCGAGGGAAAATCAATATTTTCCCGCGTTAGATAGTCAACAGTTTGTGTCGTGCGTCGCGCCTGTAAACATCCCCGAGTTGAAAGATTTCAGCGTGCGAGATTGTAAATAGAGTGCAATATCATGGCTGAGGGCACGTACGAGCACGAATGCATGCGTGCGGAGTTGTTGGGCGTCGGGGCGCCCGACTACGAGGAGTTCCTGCAGCGCAAACGCGAAGCGGAGGAAAACCAGCGACTCGCCGCCGAGGCCGAACTGGAAGCGATCGAAACGGAAACCCTTCAGGTTTGCTCATCACTGTCCACAACACCCTGTGTAAACAACATAACCTCATACATAACCTAACCTCATCTAATTTAAACATGATTGCCGTGAGATGGCGTTTTAATCGCTCATTTGGGTGCCGCAGAATGTTGAGTTGGAGGGTGAAGCGTTGAAGGGCGCCGGCGGGAAACTGGACGAGCTGAACAGCATCCTGTCAGCGACGCAGAAGAAGTTGGATCGCTTCAAGGTGCGCTGCGGGTCGGTGACGGAGCTGATTCGCACGAAGATCGGCAACACTGGTTTGGTGGGCGGAGCGAACGATTCGTCGGATGCGGCGTCACAACCGGAACCGGATGGAGAGAGAGAGGAGGAAGCTGCTTCGGTGGCTGCTCCTGCTGCTGCTACGGCGCGTCAAGCAGACTTGGATGACGCCATGGACAATCACGTGGATAAACTGGACGGGATGCTCGGGAAGGCTCAACGCGCCGAGATTGCGCTGCGGTCGCAGAATGAGCGGATCCGGAAGTTACTCAAATAGAAACACTATTGATCATTCTATTCGTTTTGGTTTGATCGTTTTCGAAAGTAGTCAGTAACACCAATCACGAGGGGAAATGGGAATATTTTCCAGTGTGCTTCCACGAGAAACGAATATTTTCCTTAGTCTCTCTTTTTTTTGTCCTCAACCAATAGCATTGTGATTCATATTCATTACTTATTACTAAGTGCATAAAGTAATTCTAAGTCATATCGATAAGTATATCGTTGATTGGCGTAGTGGATTGGATTGTTAAGGCGGATGAAAGTAAGTATATACTTAATCGAATAATTAACGGATCTTATTAAGTACTCACTTACCTATATTTCTTGATGTTGTAAATTGCAAGTTTAATCATGTTAGCTTTTGAATGATGATGAACAAAATGACAATATTTGCAAAAGCTCTTCTCTGTTCATTGTCATGTACTTAAGAACTTATTGTTTTCGAGATGCAAATGATCACGCTAAGTAACAATAAGTGCAATTGATATAAGGAATTGTTGAGAATAAAATATTTAAATTGTGCTTGAAATCATTCTCTTACTAAATTCTTAAAAACTTAACCTAACCATGATTGATATTACCATTTTATTTGATATTATCATATTTATAACAAATCACCCCTTTTTTAGGTTAAATTTTGTCATTAATTTTAGGTTAAAATATATTTTATAATTAAAGCCGACACTGTTCAAAAATTTGTATAGAGACAACCCTGTTTATTTCCGTAAGCACCCCTAAACGATATGGTCATTCACTGACCCACTCGCCTTTTCTATTGTTCAATTTCGTGTATGTGTGACTATAAAGTCTGGCATAGCTTTTAATTTTTTACTGCTGATAGAGGGCGTAAACATTCAATTTTAGAAAGTTTAGCAAATTCGCCATTGTTTACGTGCCGCACATGTGGTGAGAACATGTGCGAGGTGGTGCGATGTCTTCAACAACAAGAAAACCATGGACAACCCTCCAGATACACAACGCCCTGCAACGTGCCATCGATGGACTGCGCTTCGCATCGATGACGCCCGTGCAGACGGCGACCATTCCGCTGCTGCTCGCGATGAAAGACGTCGCCGTGGAGGCGGTGACCGGATCGGGTAAAACACTCGCTTTTCTTGTGCCGCTCCTCGAGTTGCTCCTCCGACGCGCCGACACTACCCCTTGGCGCAAGGACGAAATCGGCGCGGTGGTGATGTCCCCAACGCGCGAGCTGGCCACGCAGACCTACACAGTGCTACAAACCCTTCTCTCCGATGAGGAACTCACCACTACGCTTACTTGTTATCTTCTTGTGGGCGGCACCACCGTGGAGGAGGACGTACGTGCGTTGAAAAGCGGTGCGAACATTGTGATAGCCACTCCCGGCCGCCTGGAGGACCTTCTCACCAGACAGGGTGGTAACTTGGCTCTGGCGATGAAGATGAAGAGTTTGGTACGTATTCATGGCTCTATGCGTTATTTGTAATTTACTGGGTTTTCGGGGTAATTAGGAGCTGTTGGTGCTGGACGAAGCCGACCGCCTGCTCTCCATGGGTTTCCAGAAGAGTATCGACGCGATTCTCGCGCACCTACCACGTCAGAGGCGCACTGGGTTGTTTTCGGCCACACAAACCAAGGAGGTGCAGGCACTCATTCGTGCGGGTCTCCGCAATCCTGTGCTTGTAGTGGTACAGGAGAAAAGCGCCCAGAGTACACCAGTCCAACTCGAGAACTTCTACATCCTCCCGCGAAACAAACTAGTTTCATTGCTGAACTTTATTAAGGTGCGCAACGTCAACAAAGCGATGGTTTTCTTCCCGACTTGCGCCTGCGTCGACTACTGGAACGATGTCTTCCCCACGCTCCTCAAATCATTAAACGTTGATATCGAGGTGATGTCCGTGCATGGGAAGATGAAACAGAAACGCAACAAGATCCTCGAACGCTTTCGCGGCCAAGAGAAAGGTTTGCTGCTTTGCACGGACGTGATGGCGCGCGGCATTGACATCCCGGAGGTGGATTGGGTGCTGCAATGGGAACCACCCTCCAACGCAAGTGCATTCGTGCATCGCATCGGGCGCACCGCCCGACAGGGTGAGAAAGGCTCGGCGGTTGTCTTCCTGCTGGAGAGCGAGGAAGCCTACGTGAATTTCATCGAGAAGAACCAAAAGGTTCGGTTGCAGAGGCTTGAAGAAACAGAAGAGCAACCCGTTAATGGCTTGGGTGTTAAGTTCACGGAAACCCTGCGGAATCTACAGCGGAAAGACAGAGCCCTTATGGATAAAGCCACGAGGGCGTTCGTTTCACACATTCGCGCCTACGGCAAACACGAATGCTCCGTGCTGCTACGCGTTAAAGACCTTCCTCTCGTCAACATGGCTTTGGAATATGGGTTGTTGCAGTTGCCGAAAATGCCCGAGATGAAAACGGTGGACGCTGCCGCCTTCCCCTCGTTGGACATCGACCCCAACACGGTGCCCTACAAGGATAAGCAGCGTGAAAAAGCGCGTTTGGACAAGTTGCGCGTGTTTGAGACGACCGGCAGCTGGCCGGGACTCAAAAAGCATCAGAAAGCAACCACTCCCTGGTCGAAAACCAAGGAGAATAAGGATGCGCGTAAGGAGAAACGCCAGCGGCGCAAGGAGAAGAAACTGCTGGAGGGCAAAAGCAAGGGGAAGAAACGGAAGGGTATTTCGGACGAGGACTACGCCGAGCTGGTGAAAGACGTCGCCCTGCTGAAGAAGCTCAAGAAGAAGAAGATCACCGATGAGGAATGCGATCGCCTTATGGGTATTGATTGTTAATCCACTTGTTTTGTTATAAATCAAGATATTTACCAGAGGGCGTTATGCTTTGAAGCACTTTGAAGATGAAGGTGCATCTCATTCAACTAGGATTTATTAGAATATTCTATGGTTCGGGAAAAATCACTTTTTTGCTGCAGTGGAGCAGGAGGGGGGCACCCAAGCCTCGATCTTCGGCCGAGTTGTGCTGTACGGCGTATACTGCTCGGGGAAACCGGTCAAATTCTCAGTGTGTTCAGCCATCCACTTGTACTTGGGGCGATGGGGGTCCTGGTAGGGCAAGTAATCCGTTTTGTAATGCAGCCAGCCGTACCATTCAGCTGGCACCTGGCTGCCGTCGTAATCCATGCCTGAAATTCGCAATACAAGCAGCAATCACCAATGGAATTGGTGCAATTGATAGATTTCAATACCATATTTAGGTGAATACTCCACCCATCGATTACGTCCGTAGAAGAACCTCGCGTTCTCGAAGAATTTGTTACCATCCTTATCGATGCCCACGCATGTGCCCGACTTTAATTCATCCATTCTGCAAACGATTTAAGGGATTTCAGGTAATTTGTGCGCAAAATTAAGATGGTGAGAGGTTATCTATTACATAATTTTGCTTTTTACCTGTATAATTTGTAAAACGCCGAACGCCAGCCGCCGTGCTCCTTCACGATACTTCGAATGGACCAAAGGTGATTGAGGCCCAGAAATTTCGCCATCGTCGCGGCCGAGATTTCTTTGTTTTGCGCTCTTGCTGCTCCTCGCCAAAGGTCTGTTGTTTTCGTGCGACAGATGTTTTGACAGCGTGATTCCCCCTGTTAGTCGTTAGTCGCGTAGCTATGAGCAAGGTAGCTATAGAAAAGGTATAACGGATCAGGTTCGGAAACGCTCGTATTATGACGTCATCGGTCCCCGCACAATTCTCGATTAACCAAAATCTAGTAGGCGGGTTAGTATAAA
>JARJDR010012010.1:0-10826 GCA_030264135.1 Myllaena sp. GC000078 | reverse complement strand
TTCTTGCTCCTTTTTTTAACTCAGCAAAAAAAAAAACACAGCAGCACAAACACACGTGAAATATGTCAACATGGTCAACAATTACAGAATTTCATTAGCGGTAAACGACAACGACAACGCAACGACAACTCTTTCATTAATGCACACATAGTCAGCGGGCGATCATGTCAGGCTCGTTGCTATCACATCCATTCTGATATAGTTGCACCGGTGAGCAGGGTGCCATTGCTCACGTTTCGACGGGCCGCTCGCGCGCGCGCGAACGTACGAACGAACGAACCACCCCCGAGATGGAATAATAACTCACGCCAATTCCAAACGCCATTTACTTTATTTATGTGAGCGCGATTCATCATACGGCGGCGGCGGGCGCGCAACGGCTTTGATTAGTTTATGGCTTTTATGGTGCGGAATGTGAGTTACGCTGATGCGCGCATTTCTACACATCAGTGCGCGGGCGGCGCGCGGTTGTACGCCAGCCAAAACCGCCAAAAGAGAGTGCCGCTGCGGGGAGGAGGAGGGTGGATATGACGACACGACGGAAAAGTTTATCAATATTTATTGCCCGAATGCTCTCCTCTCGTTCGATTTCGATGTCGATGATGATGATGATGATGCTGACGCGCATTTGCATGAAATGTGTTCGACAAGCGCATTAATTTATGCCCTCAATCAGCAGAAAATCATCATTGTTGCAGTAACTTAAATTACATTAAAATTTATCCTAGTACACGAAAGTGGCTATTCGCAGTAATAAAAATAATGTATTCATTTAATTCTGCATGAGGACACCCTCATATTTTTACATTTCATATCCGCATAATATTCAGGATGAAAATCTCAAAAGTGGACTGACCATCGTCCACTGCCCATCCTCCCCTCCCGCCGCGGCCACGTCCGCCACTGGCAAGCATTTACTAGTTATCTATAGTTATCGTTATTGTTATTAGTATCAAGGGGGTTTCAACTCGGCCGGCCATTTCCCACCTCGACCCCAGTCCATCCCATCCGTCCTATCGTTGCGGAATTACGTTTTGACGATCTCATACGTGCACGTGTATGTGTCTCTCTACTCTCCACATACAAAGAGATAGGTACCGTTTGGTTGAGATGTGCGATGAAGAGAACGCAAGCGCCCTCGGCGCGGGTGGCAAACAAAGCCGCTATGCAATTATAAACGCCTCGCGCCCGTAAAATATTGCTCAGATAACTTCAATCACCGCGCGCGCTGGCGCTGGACGAATAAGGAAGCGCACCAGGCAGCAGCAGCAGCAGCAGAAGCACACCCCGCTCAGCTCGACGATGGTGCTGGCGCGGGGGTGGTGTGTGTATTATTCGTTCGTTCTCCGCATTTATATACATACATATTCGGGATGCGGAAAGAGCGGGAGCGTGGGCGGCCATTATTGTAATCCCCCCTCATGCATATAATACGCGTGTATGTTTGATTTATATATAATATTCGTCCTCCAAATTATACTCTTTGCCTCCTCCGCCGGCTCGTATAAATTAAAGCGGGTTACGCCGCTGCCGTCTCCTTCCACATCCTGCAAGCGTATACATATATAATTTAAAACATCAATTATAATCCGGCGTCGCGAATTTATTGTTATTTACGCGAATATTTCGGCTGGCGGTGACATTTTACGATCTAATCGAATAAATAACAGCTTGAGTCTCCCTCGTGGGCGGCGGCGGCGGCGGCGGCATCAACTAGATTACGTGGAATCGGCGGAGGTAAAAGCCATTAACGCGCGCGGGGCATGAATTAGAAAACGGTCAAGCAAACGCGAGAGGCGTCTGCAGAAAAAGGCATTAATGCACGTGTTAAAAGCCTTTGCGGACAAAGTGCACACCCTTTTTGTCTCCCGCGCATTCGAATTGCATGCAACTATCGTATTCTCTATGCTTTTAATAAACATTTTCGAAATTTAAGTGTTCATTAGCGCGAAATCCGCGCGATGAAGCGATAAAGACGTGCGCGCCCTCCGACTGGATATTATTGCGCGTACGGTCACGTCATTCATATCTCTGGAAAGTTGGAAGCGAGGTAATGTCTTGTCCGAAGCGTCGCCGTCCGGTTATTGGATGTGTTAATACCGGCCGATGGGTGCGCGACGGACACAAGATGGCGTGCAGATGTCGCAGGATACCGGGACGAGGAGGACACGGCGATCAACACACCCGCAGCACACAGTGGACAGCGATGTCGTTACATCCTGATTACGTTTCCCCCCCGAAACCATCCCTGCGATCGTAAAAGCGTGTTCGGACAAGTGTTCGTTCGGCGATGACCATCGTTATATTATTTCGGCACCGGACACGGATGGCGGGGGAGGCTGGGGGAGGAGAGGGAGCGGCAAAGGATTAAAAGCGATGCAATCACCCGAGGAGGAGTCTTGTTAATTTTCCAAACGCGCTGGATTTAATCAAACAAAGACGCGACGAAACGCAGAAATATTGTTCACGTTTATTATGCGTCATTTTTTCTTGCACGGCGTTATTATGATAAGCAGCGCAGCGTAATATGATAAAAAGAGTAACGTGAGGGTGGATGGGGTGCGTTTTTCTCATTTCCATCCAATTCGCGCCCGATAAACAAAAGCGCGGCGCGGGCGCTGCGCAAACGAATAAAGAGTAAGTTTAATATCGTAAATAAAGGGCGAGAGCGATCTTGTTTCACTTCTGCGCACGTGTGCATCACACGCCAAACCACCCAACCCATTCCCGCTGCCGCCGCTGCTGCCGCCACCGACGATGAGTACAGGAGCAGGAGCAGGAGCAGAAGCGGCAGGACGAGACAGGAGGCACCATGTGAGCGACGGCGCGCCGCATGTAGATGCGATATATTTATTTTTATCTCTTCGTATTCGCTCGCAATCCGAATGCATTCGCCCTTGCCACCCCTCCTTGCAATGTGTGCAACATGCACATGCCACATGGGTTTACAGACAAAGATATGACACCGTCGCCGCCGTGGCGCAAGATGAAACGCAGACGAACGCGAGATGAGGAAGATGCGTTGAGGGATGGCGTCTTTATTTCACCCGCGGCTCCCATAAACCGACAGCCAGAAAAGAAAAAGAAGCGGAAAAAATAATTGTTGCAACGCATACATCATATATTATAAACAGTTGCATCCTGAGATGCAGCGAGCCGGTCGTAACGGAAATGAGAGATGCAAAAGAGATAAAAATATCGGCAAGGAAAGGGTTAATGGCATACGTAATGTGCTTGCTCCTTGCCTCCCAATATAATATTACGATTATATCTTACGTTGCTTGTTTTCGCGCGCAAATGCATTGCCACCCCATTGCCTTGATATCGTCTTGTATCTATCCTACCTGCAGGTACGTAGAGCGCGCAACAACAATGCGATTCGATAACTTTCGGGGGGCGCATTGCATAACCATAAGTCCTGCACCATGCGCTAATAAGCAGACGCAGACGCAGTGTAATTATCCTTGTTGCAACGACATGCAACCTACCTATATCAAGCTAAGCGCCAACAACGCGCTTAACATTAGATTCTCATTAAGCGCGCTGCAATTTTGCAGCGCGTGCATATCAGCCCCCACGGAAGCGAAGCAAAGAAATACGCAAAAGATGATCATATAAGTACGCAAAGCGGCGCATTATTAAAATCCATTTAAGTGAATTACGATGCGTATTAATATGCAAAGGATAACAAGCACACACACACACACACACACGCGAGCGCACAGGATGAGATTATTTCATCGCAGTTTTGATTTGACAGAGGAGAGGAGGAGAGGAGAGCGCGGTAACTCTCGATTAACTTGGCGGGCGTAATGGTCGAACCTCACCCAACTCAATAACGATGCCACCGACCACCACCATCACCACCTCCAGGACCATTCCACGACCAATAAAGTCGCTGGGCGCGAAATAAAAAGGATAATTGAGTAATAAATACGCGCGCAGGACACATCATCCCGCACGCACGCATGCACGTACGCACGCACGCAGGAGAGATAGAAATAAGTTTTTATTGCGATGACATTCAGCGACGCGCGCTGCGTCGTTATCCTTGCGCAAATTATACAAATTGAAGAATGGATGAAATGGGAAAGGTACAAAAAATGGATTATTTTAATTTGAATGATGATGAGACGATTAAATTGAAATGTACGAGTATGACAAATTACGAAGTTGGTGGTGATGATGATAAAAGCAGCCGCCTCCGCCCAATACGCGTGGCAGGCAAAGGTCGGCCAACTTAATCACAAATTCCGCCAGCGGTGAACTCGTACGAACATGTATGCATGTGGATGGATGGGAGGATGGGGAGGGTGGTTTGCCCCATATTCGCATGCAACTCGCACCCACCCCCGCTTCCTCACAGGCGGCCTAACACAACCGGACAATTAATGCAATATAAAATTAATGCGGCGTGTATTTTATGCTTGTCACAAGTTGGTGTCCTCTCGACGACCACCAGCACCACCATCATCATCATCATCATCATCACGAGGAGGCGGATGGAGGGATGAGGAGGAGGACGACGACAACGCGAAGCGAGGCGGTCGGTCGGTCGTGTTTAGAGTTGTTGGTAATTTGATTCGTCCAACCGTTGTCAGCTCGGATGGGGCACTTGACGACACGTGACGTCACTAATTCGATCAGCTTCCGGCTGCTGCTACAGGCAACGTCCGACCCGACCGACGACTCTCTACTCTCTACTGCAGGGGGTGGTGGTGGATGGCGCGGATGGTGCGGATGAAGAAGAGAGACTGCCGCGCCACCGTTGGCGACCGCAACGTCCCGTCACATCTACGACATGCTGATTACACGAGATGTTAGCGCTCACGCCGCCGCCGCCGCCGCTGCTGCCGCCGTCGCCGTCGTCGCCGTTGTTGTTGTTGATGGTGGGCGGCTGGTAAAGTGTCCAGGACAATTGACCACTCCCTCACCCAACCTCCCAGTCCTGGCATCGATTTTAATTGATTCTCACAAAGTTCCCCGAAAAAAACCAGCGTAAAATAATATATGAATAAGAAAATAAGTAAGTAATAAAAAAGATTTAATATGATAAATAATGCAAAGTTCTTATGCGTATATTTAGAAGAAAAGTTGCGTGCGCGAGGCTAATATAAGCGCTGCAGTCAGCGGCGAGGGCGTTTCGTAATGATTATTGTTTATTGGAATCGCAAAAGTTGCGACGGGCGCAATTTATGCGTGCATCATCCGTATACGAAAAGCGAAAAGCTACTTTCACGACGTCGACCGTCGACGTCGATAACTCAGCGGCGGTTATGAGGCGCCGCAACTCTACCGCAAAATAGCCTCGTAAATATATCCAACATGCCACCCCCTCAACCACGTGGCAATCGTCATCGCGCCTGGATATAAACACGATTAAATTATTGCCAGCGCAAGATTTTCGATTTCTCTCCACCCCTCCCAAACCGTCCACCACTCTGCGTTTTGATAATAATAAATATTTGGGCACGAAACGAAAAATATCAGAAAAAGTAGAAGAAGAAGAAGAAGAGCGCAAAAACGTGTCAAACAGAAGCACTTTGGTTTTACGATCGCACATGCCTGGAGAAGAACCATTCACACGTTCCCCACAAAGAAAAAACGAAAAGAGAAGAATTAGACGCCCCCAATATTAAAATTCCCCGAATTTACGATCGCACCGAAACCGGAAATGCATTATTAATATATGTGTTATCCCGATGGTAAGGTAATTATCCTTACGGGCAGGATATGTCATTCGGGCCAACACAATGCACGGTTTTGAAGTCGAGGAGGTCGCAAAGTTAATCGCACGCATCCCTTTGATGTGGTCACCAGCCAGCCAGCCAGCCAGGAGCAGATAGATCAAGAACGGTGTGCGCTCTGCGCGCATCTTACAAACGGAATTATCACCCTGGCACACAATACCATCCACATACAACAACAACAAGCAGCAGCAGCAGCAGCAGCAGCGGCGTGTCATGTTTTATTATATAATATCCAATTCGGTTTATGCACGACACGGCGCCAACGCTCTAAGCGCCCTGCTGTTGCTTTCCGAATGTCTTTGTAGCCACCGGAGAAGCAAGCGCAGCCCTTTTCGTTCGTTGCCCGTTGGGCACACACCCACCCTCTACGGTTGCGGTCTCTTAGTCACAAGGACGAGTGCATCACCATCGTTCGCTCCTCATCATCACCAGCAGCAGCAGCAGCAGCATGATCATCTTTTATGCAATTCGCCAAAGTGCTGTTGCGCACTTTGTGAAGGTATGCATGCCATTCCGCACACGTCATTGCAACTAATCCTCCTCCTTTGTACGCTCAATTATTCATAATTTAATTAATCATAAGCATCTCACGCACACTACCATTGTATATGTGCGGTGAAACAAGAGACGAAAAAATGTTCCAGCATATAAATTCGAGTGTTGCATAGATAAAGATTGCGTTACGGAGCCATTAAGCACAATCCGCGATTCATTTCAATATTATGAATAAATATAAGGTGCTTAACAGTCGGAGCGGTGGCGCGCTTGCGGAGAGGGCGAAGAATCTAATGAGCATCCCATCGGCGTTAACGTCGGCGCGCCGCCTGAATCATGACGCAATTTAAACAATTTGTGTGCCAGCGCAATAACATTAAAATCTGTCGCGACGGCGCGCGCTGGGTGGAGGATGAGGTGGCGCGGTAAATCAGGATTTGCATTCTCTCAGCGTCCATAAAAATCTTCCTTCCTTTACCTTACTACTCGTACAGTTACTATCGCACAATAATAAATCGTGTCCACATCATCATCAAATCCTATACATTAATTTAAATCACGATAATTACGTTTGCCTCGTTGCCTTGCGGTATGCCAATAAATACGATGAAACTTTAATTTCGCGGTGCGGCTAGAGAGCTAATTTCGCATATTTAGTGCGCGGAGCCCACCGAACGAACGAATAACACGCCGGCTGTTATTGTTTAACGGTTATTGCAAAGCAACGCGTGCGGGTGTCGCGTCGCCTTGATATAGTTGTCATATCTCATAACAAAAGCCACCGAGAGCAAAGGGGGAAAGGCATATGGTTCCCAACCCCGGTACCCAAAATACTTCAAAACAGGAAGTGCGAGCGGCGAAGGAGGAGGGAGGGGGGAGGAGGAAACACTTCCAAGATGTTTGGCGGGATTATTGTGCTTCGGAAACTATTTGCGGGCGGCGCATAATCGTCGATACACGATGTTTTGATTGTGAATTATCGAAACAAAAGCAAGCCCACCAGGACAATTATGCGCATACGGTGCGCCTCTTTGACACCCATGATATTCATGCAAATAACTCTTGCGCACATAACAATTACATTTTATTGCCCACTCCGCTCTCCTCCCGCACGCCACCAAATTTATATCGTTAATATTGCTGCTAATGTGTCTAACGCTAATATTCGTTGTGATTCGTAGCAGTTTTTGGATTAGAATTTTTCCTGCAGGGATAATGCGATAATAAGTATTCTTCTTCGGGGCGCGAACGTAAAGAAGGAAAAGTGTCAGAAGAAGGCATTAACACGTGACACACGAAGCGCTCGCATTTCGTCTTCGCTTGGCTTGGGCTTGGCAACATTGAGTTTAACGCGTTCGCTCCTCGCGAGCACGTGCTGCGGACAGACACGTGTAGGAGCGGCAACGGCGGCAGCCGGCTAATAAACAAGTGGCAGCATATCGGCCGTCGCCGCGTGTGCGGCTAGATAAATTGAATAACACTTGCGAATAAGCACCGCGCACCACCACCACCTACCACCACCGCCAACAGCAGCGTGCGCTCCCTAATTACCTAACAAACTCCACTGCTCCACGCCACGCATCCGCATCCGGTAAATCACATATGAATATGCGCGGGGTACGTTATTCACGGCTTTTACAAGCCGATTTTGTTTCGCGCGCGAGCGCACGATGCGTTTTATTATCGATGCACAACAGCCAACAAACATCTGCCGCCAATTAATAGCGCCGGCGCTAATTGACATCCAACAACCACTTGGCGCATTAATCGACACGGTATATGCGTGTGGGCTGGAAGGAGGAGGGTAGCATCACTCAATCCAACCACAAATTACACCCACGCATATGGTGCCAAACTTTGCCCAGCGGTGTGACATTGCTCGTCAGTCCCTCCGCCCCACTCCTCCCACAAATTAAGTGTCGCAGTGGCGAGAAGCGCAAGGTGTAAAACGTGTGTGACGTCTTTTAATTAACATTCCAAACCAGCCAATATTTGTTTGCTAATCGTCGGGGAATTAATTCCGAGTTTGGACAACAATGCGCGACACGTACCTATATCCACAGGCGGGGTGTAATCGTGGAAATTGAAGGAAATAAACGGGCGCAAACGGGCGAAATGAAACGGTGTGCCGAGGTGATTGAACGTTATTTGTTAGTCTAATCAAGAATACGGCAGTTAACAAAGACGACGCGGCAATAAAATAGGATCAAGGCCAGGCGCGCGCGCGCGCTGCACTGCGCAATTGATATACATTTCTACATATTTGTGCCCTTCCGGTGCGAGGCTGGAGGGTAAGAAAAGCGACTTACCCGTCATTCGTCGCCTGACTCCCTTTTCTTCTTCTTCTCGCTCTTCTCGTCTTCTCGTCTGTAAAATAAAGAAGATAGCGGTGAGCAGCTTATAGGTACAGCGGAGACGCGCGCTGGTAATTGCCCCGTTGGATTTCAATTAACTGCGACTACAAATCAAACGGAGGCGTTGGTATAGAGGTGAAGGTGCGCTTTTCGCTCAATCCCTTGAAATATGATGCCGAGGAGGCGCCTGCCTGGGCGCCCCGCATATTTTGCGCTGAATGCGAATAATTGGATTGGACCGGCGCCCATCGCCATAACTCTACATCTCATCCTATTTTACGCCACCCGCCACGCCGCCCTAGCAAGGGCATCAGGACGGTGGCGAAGAATTAACCAATATAAATAAAATTAAGAAATGGGCGCGCGCCACGGCCAACGACTAGAGAGACACGCGTGCCGCTTAGAAATGACCCCGCAATCGATGTCACGTTCCATTTTGAAGCTCCAGGCTCCGGCGGCGGCGCCTCGAGGGAGCGCACGCAACGAACGCAACTCTTCATACCCCACACCGCGTGGGCTGATGGGGCGATGGGGGATGGGGGATGGTGGTGGTGGTATTACGCAACGGAAAAATTACTCATAAATATTGAGAAATACCCGCGCGGTGGCGGTGTGTTTTTCTTTCGCCCGTCCTGCCCACATTATTATCCTTATTATTCATAATTCACGTGAGCGCGCGCAGAAAACGACATAAAACGCGGCCGGGCCTCGAACAAACCATTGTGTGTGTGTTTGCCTGCCTCATCCTTTTCCACGGCGGGCAAGCTGCGGTTGCGTTTCATTTGCACATGAAGGAGGAGCAGGATGTCGTCGTCGGCGTCGTCGTCGTCGTCGTCGCGGTGTGTATATTATTAGCGCCAGCGATATATCAAAAACGTAACGAAATATGTACATATACACACGTGGAGAGGAGCAGGAGCAGAAGCGCAGGAGCACAAACGCGCATCGGAAGTTCCGGTGTGGAAGCGAAAACTGAAAATTATTGCGACAACAGGGAGGGCGGCGGGGGAAGAGAGGGGGGTGGTGGCGTGAAGAAAAATACCGCATATTCAATTAATCATCGCCCACGGTGGAGCCGCGCGCGCCCGCAAAATCTCAAATTTACATTTGCGGCCGCGGCAATGGCATTAATATTGTGTGTACGTTCGTACGTACGAAGAGGTATCGCTCATTTGCGGGAGTCGCGGCCTCCTAAATCATTTCGATAATCTATTCGGGGCGCAAATTCGGGAGCTCAAAACAAAATTAGCGCGCATTCCACATATGCCAGCCAAACACAACACACCACGGCGCCAAGAGTCATGGGCGATGATTTAAAATGCCAATAATAAATTTTGCCCGCCGGTCTTTTGTTCCACGCGCCGCGCCGCCGCCGCCGCCGCCGGCAGCAGTGAGCATTCAATGTGAAATATTCGGAGGAACGCGAGCGCGCGGCCCATTCGTCATCACACAAACGAACGAATGAACGAACAAACGAAAGGGTTGGAAAGAGGAGAAGCGAAAGGAGGGTGGGATTGTTTCAGAAACGGCAGCATCACCACCACCACCACCACCACCATCACGGCTGCTCCGCTGCAAATGAGCCAGAACAAATCATGTTTAATTGCATCAAAAGGTCTTCGAGCGCGCGCGCGCGCGGCACACATACACCCACCGGGCGCGGGCCGATGTTAAATCAAATTTATGGATAAACTTAATTCGCTCGCTCGTTCGTTCGCGTGTGCGCGGGCGGTTGGGGGAGGAGTGGAATGGGAGCAAAGGACAAAACCGAAAGTAATGGGGAGACAAGCTCGCGGGGGGGAAAGAGGGGCAAAATGGTAATCGATGACGTGCGTGCGGGAAAGCGCGATCTACTCCATGAGATTAATTCCAGTCAAATAAACGATGGAGGAGGCAAAATCCAAAACGAAATTTAAATAAGTTACCCGAGTGAGTGTGCGTGTGTGCTACCATGGGTGCTTTCCACTCAATACCGTTTCATTTCTAATACCTACAATTCGACTCAATGCGCGTTGGGAGGAAGGGGTGGTGGCCATTCCTTCGGCCCTCCTCGCAAGCGATGAAATAATATAAAATAACAGCCGAGAGTGGCGCGCGATATCAGTCCGACGACGACGACGACGGTGGCGACGACGACCAACCGACCATTTGCCGGGGCAGGCGGCCGTTAGTTAGGGTCAAGCTGGTAAATGATTATTATAGAAGCAAGCGAACGTACAAAGTGGCG